>CAJQZJ010033427.1:350159-366788 GCA_907164525.1 Lophiomys imhausi
GATCTTATGGCAACCCAGATCATGCTGTATGTATCTTCTCTTCTTTACCTTAATTCTCAAATGTGTCTCACCAGTAGACACTAAGCAAATAATATATCAATCTTCAATTTGTCATTACCATAACTTTAATAATGTTTAATTAATTTAATAATAAATCTCCTTAAATAATGAGCAGGCACTGACTGGCATATCCCCAACCCAGACTCTCTATTGATTCCTTCCTGAGGTTTAATTAAAAAGAAGAGAATTTAATTTTTTTGGTTTTTTTTTTTTTGGAGACAGGGTTTCTCTGTGTAACAGCCCAGCTGTCCTGGACTCACTTTGTAGTCCAGGCTGGCCTCGAACTCACAGAGATCCACCTGCCTCTGCCTCCCAAGTGCTGGGATTAAAGGTGTGCGCCACCAGTGCCTGGTGAGAATTTAATTTATTATCTCCCATCTTAGCAGTATTTAGTGTGTGCTCACTGTTGAATATTATTGAAGGCTTTTAAGAAAGATTCATAAGACAAATATAAAGACAAAATTTTTGTTCTGAGTAGTTTATACTGATTATGTTTAAAACACAAAGCAGGATACCATCAATTAAGAGCACAGAGGGCTGTGAGAATGGAAGAGAGAGGATTCATGTGCCTGTTGCTCATAAATACTCTGAGTGGCTGTTGTTTTCTGGACTTACGTGGACGGAGGAGAAGATGGACTGTGGGTGAATGATAATAAATTATACCAACTGAAGGATGAGAAAGTAACAGAAGCTTGTAGGACAGTGTCAGGTGGTTCAAAGAAGGGAATAGCTCCTTCCAGAGTATAGGGAAGTGGTAGGTGGGCAAAGAAATGAGACCTGGGAACATAGGAGAAAGTCTTACAGAGAAAGAAGCAGTTTAATTGTCTCTGTGATTGGGTAGAACTCTAATACACAGATGTCGAGGAAGAGAAACCGCCACAAAGAAGGGAAAGTGCCTGGCTGGTGGCACTTGCCTTTAGTCCCAGCACCCAGAAGGCAGGAGCAAGAGGATCTCTGTGAGTTCAAACCCACTGTGGTCTGTTTAGCTAGTTCCAGGTCAGCTGGGGCTACACAGTGAGAGGCTGTTTCAAAAGCAAATGAATAAACGAGAAATGGAAATTAGTGAGGACTCAGGGGGGACAGGGGAGATGTGGGTAGCGCAGCTGAGGAGGGTGGGAAGGATGTGGGGTGATTAGAACCAAATGAGAGAGAATAGACCAGCTGAGCCTGAAATGACTGCATAAACAAATGAAGGTCTTGGACTTGGGTTTTTGGTATTTTTTTTTGGTAGCAAAAAGTGAGCAGTTCTGAGTAGGGAAGTTGTGGAGTCATATTGTGGTGGAGCTTTGTGAAGAACAAAGGAGAAGCAAGGCTGAGTAGCGCAGGCACATGAGGCAGGAAGCAGTGAGGATCATTCCAAATGGCCTCTATGATGATTAGTCTCCATTGTCTACTTAGATTTAGGAAAAACCCTGGAGACTCACCTCTGGGTCTGTCAGTGAGGGTGTTTCCTGAGAGGTTTAACTAAGGAGAGGAGACCCACCCTGGTGTGGACAGTTCCAGCTCAAGGGCCAGGAGCCTGGTGATGCGCCTCAGCTTCTTGTGGATGCCACCTTATGCCACTGCTACCAAGGCTGCCTTGCCATGACGGACAGGCTGTCTGTCCTCAAACTCTCAGCTCAGACTCCTTCATCCCTTACAGTCCTTCTGTCAGGTATTTGGGGGAGGGGTGAGAAACGTAATGAAGATCACTGTGGCCCGGTCCTGCAGTTCTAGATTCCTGTCTCCATGAAAGTCGGGCTGTACTTCTTCCCTCTCTTGAAATGCTTATGGGTCAGTGAATGTCAGCACTCAAGCTAAACACAGGGCAAGTTTAGACACATGCTAGGAACATCAACACACATCCTATTTTTAGGGAAGGAACTGAGGTCTCTCAGCTACATTTGTGCCAAGGTCAGCCCGGCTGCATGGGACTTTCTTCAGAGCTGACATTTGTTGTGGCTGTTGACCACAATGGCTGTCCCAGCTTCTGAAAGTCTGGGCTTTGATTATTCTCATTTTTGCTTCCAAGGGGGAAGAAGGAAAACCATCTGATGCTTCCCTAACATTCCTCATCTCTTTGGTATTGACATCAATAAACAATGAAATCGCAGACTCCAGATTAAGTAAATCTATTTTCCTTAGCATGTGGTACAACACAGTTTGAAAATAAAAACAAATCAAATGCTCAGAAAGCAAAATGAATGCAAATTAAGGTCTGGAGAAATCTGTCAGCACCCAAGCACTTACTTTGTTTTGTCTCCCCTTTAAATTAAATGAACACTATTTTCTGAAGCTCAGCTGTGACTCATAGCCCCTTCTGGAGTGAGTGATTACAACTCTGCTCTAGTTTAGGAAACTTATCTCCCCACAGTGGGGACGGAAAGGCTCTTCTCTATAGGGTAGGAGGTGTAGGGGTGAGCAGTCTCTTTTCAGACACATGGCCTGGTCTGGAATCAACCTCTGAGGTTGCCCAGAGCCAGGGATAGGAGAACAGCTTTCTGGAGTCGGCCTTTCCATTTCATGAACTATCAACTGTGTCTTTAAATATTTATTATTTATTTATGCTTTATAAAGTTCTTAAATGCCAAGATAGTATACTAGATAATGTGGCCTTAGGGCCAGGAAAAACCACTTCTAGCCCTCCTCCCTAGAGCTTTGATTTTGGGAACAGGTAACATTACTCTTAATTCACCTAGAGCAGCGGTTCTCAACCTTCCTAATGGTGGGACCCTTTGATACAGTTCCTCATGTTGTGGTGACCCCCCCCCTCAGCCATAAAATTATTTTCATTGCTACTTTATGACTGTAATTTTGCTACTTCTGTGAGTCCTAATATAAATATCTGATATGCAGGATATCTAATATGCAACTCTGTGGAGGTCTCCAGCCACAGGTTGAGAACCACTGACAATAGAGCCCAACTTCTAGGCACATAATGAGAGCTCTGTACAAAGTCATTCCCTTCATTATTAAAAAAAATATATATATATATCAATATTATTCAGTATCACTATAAGTAAAGCTAAAGTCTTTTTACAGAGGGGTACAGACTCTTGTTCTGTCCCCAGTGACTGTGGAGTTCTGTGGATGTCCTGAAGCTTTTCTAGCAGAGAGTGTCACAGAAGGATCCAAGGAGACTTGGTGCTGCCCAGGACAGTCAGCCTGTGTAACACCTGTTCTTATTGATATGACCCATGTAAACTGTCCTTTTTGCAATCAGACCTCGCAGATAGGGCATAAATCAAGTACTTCAGTCACCTAGGGAACACTGCTTTTTTTGAGGCAGAGTCTCACTATGGAGCTGAGCTGTTCTGGACCTAAGGATACAGAGCTGAAATTAAAAACATGCACACCACACCACACTTGACTTAAAAGTCAGTATTCTTTTTTTTTTTTTTTTGGTTTTTCGAGACAGGGTTTCTCTGAATATCTCTGGCTGTCCTGGACTCGCTTTGTAGACCAGGCTGGCCTCGAACTCACAAAGATCCGCCTGCCTCTGCCTCCCAAGTGCTGGGATTAAAGGCGTGCGCCACCACCGCCCGGCAAAAGTCAGTATTCTTGGCCAGTACCATGGTGGTACATGTTCAAAATCCCAGCATTTTGGAGTTTGAGGCCAGCCTGAGCTGCAGCCAGTAAAAGACAAGGCTAGTCTTTTAAAGAGACTCAAATGTTTCTTTGGCAATGTTGTCTTACCTTTTTCCTGTTTAAAATGACCAGGATGTCACGTGGAAGGGCCGAGTGAACAGAGGAGCTACTCACAGCAGGAAGGAGCGGCCTGACTTCCTCTATTAGACCTAAGCAAAACACTGGCAGATCACCCAGTGCCTTAGCTTACTGGCACCACTCCAGGCACTCCGGTTTAATGGCTATCTTAGCTATGGTTTCTGTTGCTGTGATAAAACACTATGGCCAAAGCAACTTGGGAGGAAAGGGTTTATTTCACTTACTATCCCAGTCACAGTCCTTTGAGAGAAGCCAAGGCAGGAACTCAAACTGAGCAGGAACCTGGAGACAGGGCTGATGCAGAAATGAAGTGCTGCTTACTGGTTTACTCCTCATGGCTGGCTAACCTGCTACCTCATAGAAGCCCTGATCCCCTGTCCAGGGGTGGCTCCACCCTCAATGGGCTGGACCCTCTCCCATCAATCACTAATTAAGAAAATGCCCTACAGGCCTGCCTACAGCCCTATCTTATGGAGGCATTTTCTCAACTGAGGCTCCCTCCTCTCAGATGACTCTAGCTTGTGTCAAGTTGTCATAAAACTAGCCAGCACACAGCTGTTAGAGTCCTCTAGCTCAGGAGTGGGACGTCTAGGCCTGACTTCATGGCTCCCTGGGGGAGCTGGTCCTTCTCATGCAGTACATAGAAAATGAAAGCCACCCAGGCCTTCTGGCTCACAGAGAGGCTCCACGGATAGTCTCCCACCTGCAGGCAGTGGGTATTAACCTTCAATATGCATTCCTCCACCAATTTCAACTTCCAGGCTGAGCCGCCCATATGACACCAGGGCCAAGTTCTTTTTTGATATGGTAAAAAATAAGATATGTATCTGATATATCTTAAGTCTCTAACCACATCTCCTTAAGTGCAGCTGCTCAGTCCAGTTACTCTCCAGGCTCACTTTTGGATTTTGACTTGCCAAAGCCCCTTGGAAATTATCTGCCATGAAACCAAAGAGAAAGAGGCATTTTGTTTGTTGCTTGCTTGCAGAAGTAGCAGACAATAAATGAAGCCATTTTTCATGGGTCTGAGCATTAATTTCATGCAAATGAGAATCTATTTTATTTTGAGGAATGGTTAGGAGCTGGGACTCCATCTGTTTTTCAGCACAGGTGGGCCCCTGCGGATGACAGCTAATCACTTGTCACTAAAGGCCAAGGCTGGTTCTTGGTCTCCCTCAATTTCCCCTGGGCTGGGCCTCCGCTGTTCTCTCCTTTGTCTTCCCTCCCTCTCCAGCTGTGCTGTGAAATCTTCTGAGTTCATTATTCTGTAACTGTGCCCCTTTGGGGTGGTATCTTTCACTCTTGATGTGGTTCTCATGTTTTTCCACTAACCAATGTCCAGTGGGCCAGTTCCTTGTGGGCATATTTTTCTTTCAGGAACTTCCTAATTGTTACAAGTGTCCCTTGAAGCTGCCCCCTTGCCTGCCCCCTCCCGCCTTCCCCCAGAAGCAGGTAGAGCTCACCTTTAATGCGTTCTTGGCAAAGGAGAGGGACAGTTTGCAAAGTACAGCAGTGGTATCTCTCCTCCCTGTCCAGACACCAGCATGGTTTGTGACACCTCAGGTTCAGGCCCTATTTTTATTTTATCTTATCCTATCATCTATCTATCTATCTGTCTATCTATCTATCTATCTAATCTATTATCTATCTATCATCTATCTATCTATCCATCTATCTACCTATCTATCTAATCTATTATCTATCTATCCATCTATCTGTCTATCTAATCTATCATCTATCTATCTAAACTATCATCTATCTATCTATCTATCTATCTATCTATCTATCTATCTATCTGGGCATTTCATATAGCCCAGACTGACCTTAAATTCACTGTGTAGCTGAAGACGACCTTGAACTCCTGATCCTTTAGCCTCTACTTCCTAAATGTTGGGATTACAGACATGTGCTGTCATGCTGGGTCCCGTCACACTCCATTTGGAAAATAAACTAGTTCTTTTCTTCCTTAGAGCAGTTTTAGGCTCCCAGTGAAACTGAGGAAGGTACAGAGGTTTATTTCATGCCCCCATCCTTCCTTCCATAGCCTTCTCATAGCTACATCCTCCATCAGAATGGTACACTTGTTAAATTTGCTGAGCCTCGGACCATACATAGTCACCACCGGAAATCATAGTGTATATTCAGGCTCACTCTTGATATGTACATTCTAGGGCCTTGGACAATGTATAGTGACAGTGACAGTGGGCAGTGTATAGTGGCCACCATTACAGTATCACACAGTGCTGCCCCACTCTGTCAGCCTCCCCTCCCTCAAACCCTGGCAACTACCGATCTTTTTAGTGTCTGTACTGTGGAGTCTTTTCCAGGATGTCCCAGAGTTTGAATCATACAGTAGGTAAACATACAGTGTGTAGCTGTCTAAGTTGATTTTCTGCTATTAGTAACATAGTATATAGACTGGGAACATGGATCAGTGGCACAGCATCTGCCTGGCATGTGTGATGCCTGGAGTCCCACCCCCTAGTGTAGTGAAAACAAGCCCACAACCACAGAACAAAACCACTGTATCATAGACTTAAGTTTATATATATTAAAGAGAAAAGGTTAGTTTGTCTTATGGTTCATGAGGTCAAAGGCCAAGGGACTGCATTTAGTGGTGGACTTTTATCGACAGAGTCTCAAGGTGACACATGGCATCACCCAGACGGGAAGGGTACGTGCATACTCTGGTCCTTCCGTCTTCTGGTAAATCCACCCGGATTCAGCTGTGGACCCTCCACACTGATAGCACAGTTCTAGAGTCACTACCCAAAGGCCTCAACTTATGCATCATAGCTGGATTAAGTTTTCACCTTCCCAATACCTCAGCAGGAACTGGACTTCGCCACGAGTCTCAGAAGGACAAACCATTTTCAAATCCCTGGAACAGCCTTCTTCAGTTGGCTTCTTTCATTTGGATCTAAACTCCTTGGATTTACAATGTGGAAGTTTGCCTCACTCCCTTGATGGCCAAAAGCATCAGTCATAATCAATCCTCCATGCTTTTTATTTTCTTGTGGAGGGCATGGGGAAACACAGAGGAATGTATGTCCAGGTGGTTTATTTCCTAAGTAGGAAAGCCCTAAGTATGCACTGCGGTCAGGCACTATAGACTCCATCAGTAGTTTATTTACTTCCTGCCCCGTGAGACATTGAGATTACAGACAGGTGGTCACTGCCTGCCTGCAAAGGGTTGGTTTTCCATGTCATCAGTGTTACTAGGAGCCCACCAGTGTTCGCTTACAATTTTCTTGCCAATGATTGACATGTCAAGGCTACATGGGATGTTCCAGGGCTTTTAATTCATCTCCCCATACACATGCCTCTTCCTCGTCCTCACTCCTCACTTCCCAGCACACTGGCTGTGGAGAGCAGCTTACAGGCTTCCTGGGCTCCTGGGTGTCATGGCAGGCTTTCAGTTTTCCTCCCAGGGAAGCAGGAGTGGAGAAGGTGGGTGGGAAAGGAAGGAGCTCACACTGGGGGATTTTCTGCTCCATGTTATTCGCAGCATTACCTGGGAGGTAGATCATTTCATTCTCACAGAGATAAAGAAATGAAAGCTCAGAAATGCACAGCCACATTCTGCAAGGGCAGATACTCAGTATATCACTGCACCTTGTTGCAGTTCTGCTCTGGACACGCTGCAGCGTGTGTGGGGACATGTCACGCCCTAATAGAGCAAGCTGCTAGTTCCTCTTGTTAATAGCCCCTTTCCTTCAGCATGCCCTACAGACTCCAGAGCCAGAGCTTCTGAGTTTTAATTTTAGCCTTCCTTTCAATAGTGGTCTTACCTTGGACAAGTTATAGACACTGCCCCAGCTTCCTCTTTTATAATGAGGACTCTCCACTCATCTCCAGAGAAGTCAAACCATAGAAACTGAAAATAGAATGGTGGCTGCGAGAGGCTAGAGGCAGAGAAAACCAGAGCTTACATCTCCTGGGTGCAGAGGTTCAATACCACTCAGACGCAGCTTTCCAGTGTTTTAAAATGCTGAGTTTTGTCAGGCATGGTAGCACATACCTACAAACCCCAAACCCAGTACTTGAGAGCAAGTGGCAGGAGGATCCCAAGTTCAAGGCTACCTTGGGATACACACATGCTTACACACACACACACACACACACACACACACACACACACACACACTTGCGACATCACCCTCAAAATTAAATTTTGTGTTATAAATACTTTGCAACTTAAGAAACCAGAATGACTTCCTCAGCTGGTCTCAGGGTGGCCAGACTGATCTACTACATGTAGGTTGTCTTCGAGATGACCTGAACCACAGTGAATACTCCTTGAGTTTGAGTTCATGCAGGCCTCAGGACAGTAGCTGGTGACCATGCATTTAAATTCAGGAAAGCCCGCTGCCATGGGGAGCCTTAAGCTCATAACTGGAACACTGCTTAGTAAATTGTCCCTCCCTCTCCCCCCCTTTTTTTCACAGAATCACTCCATGAGTTGCCTCTTCTGAGGAGCAGCTGAAGTTGGTAGTGAATGCTAGAGTAAAAGAATTACAGACTTACTGTGGAAAACACCCAATTAAGTGGTCTCCTCACAGTATGTCTGAGAAGAGAGGGTAGTGCGAATGTTCTCAGTGGCCTTGCTAGCCATATTTACAGTGTCAGTAGGGATGGGAAGAAGGTGGGCAGTGGCTCGAGGTCAGATCAGGAACTATAGCTGGCAAAGGGTGGAACTGAGGAGAGAAGGCACAGCAATATGCCATGGCAGGATCTGCTGCCTAGAAAGGGGCTGACTTCTTTTGATCTTCCAATTGTGTGCAAACACCATTCACTCAGGCATTTTCTATGTGAAAGACCCTGGGAGCTCAGGGAAGAGCAGACAGCCCTGCCAGGGGAAGAGCAGAGAGGAGAAATGTCCCCCTTCCTATTGAGGCCCCAGGAACTCCTGTGTGCTGCAATATCCATAGCTGTGCCCAAAGACCTGGCCTTCTGTCTAACTTGCTCTCTGATGCTCTCTGTGTGGAAAGCTAAGGCCTGTGGACTATTGCAGGGGCTTCTCGAGCCCAGGAGGGGAAAGAACTTATTTTCATTTTGTTTCATTTCCAATCCACGCTGAGGTTAATATATTTATATAATAGACACAAATTACAAAATATCTTCAGTAAACAATAAAAAAAATTAAATTAGGACAAAATGAAATAAGAAACAGGTCTATAGGACAAGATGTGTGTGTGTGTGTGTGTGTGTGTGTGTGTGTGTGTGTGTGTGCACCTGTGTGAGCTGGTATGCCAGAGGTCAAAATCCACTGTCTTCCTTGATCACTGTCCACTTTACTTTTTGAGAAAAGTCTCCTACTGAACCTGGAGTTCATTGATTTGGCAAAGTTGGCTGCTACCAAATTCCAGGGGTCCTTTGTTGTCTGGTTCTCTAGCTTTGGCACACGTGGCTTTTAAATGGGTCCCGGGGACTGAGCTTGGACCGTCATGTTTCCACAGCAAGCTTATTGCCACTGAAGCGTCTGCCCAGCACCATGGTTTGTTGTTGTTCCTTACTTTGCTTGCTCGCTCTCACTTTGTGTTCTGAGACAGAGTCTCACTCTGCAGCCCGGGCTGGCCTCAAACTTGTGGCAATCCTCCGTTGTTCCCAGCCTCCTAAATGCTGGGATTACAAGTGTGAGTTGCCATCCCCAACTCAGGACCTTTGAAAAATAAATAAAAAGCTATTGCGTTCAGCAGACACGCACCCACTTGGTTACACTGCTTGAGGTCTCTTAGTAGCTCCTTGTCTTCCTTCATTGCTGTGCTTATGAGTACTTATGTGCCTGCACAGAGCATCACAAGATGGCGTGTGCCTGGTTGCTGGGCCGAATTCTGAGTGGCTTTATTCTGACCACTGTTCGTCAACTAAGACACTTTTATTTCTATTTATTACATCTTTTAATTGTGTTTATGTTTTCAATAGTAACTTAATACCAGCATATAATTTACATAGAAGTAGATTGTATATGGTGAACTATACTCCATCTTTTTACCAGAAGTTCTGTGGTCAACGATATGTGAAGCGGGCCACCCTCAGCAACTTACAGAAAAGTTATTGCTGTAATGGGGGGCTCCAGTAAAAGAAAAATGCAGAGGTATATATGGGTAAAAAGTCATGGTGAAACATCAACATGGCTATTGAAAAAAATCAATTTAAAGATTTTTTTTTATGTGATGAGTGTTTTGCCTGCTTGTATATATGTGTACTGTGTGTGTCTAGTGACAACTGAGATCAGAAGAGAGAATCAGATCCCCTGGAACTGCAGTTACAGATGGTTGTGAGCTGCCTTGTGGGTGGGTGCTGGAAACTGAACCCAGGTCCTCTGCAAGAGCAGCCAGTGCTGTAACCATCTCTCCAGTCTTGGGGGAAAAAAAAAATCAATTTAAGAAAAACAAAAACCAGTTATTGCTGGGCCTCTTTAGAATCTCATTCCCTCGCTGCTGCTTAACCTTCACTGATGTCCAAACTGACATTCACTAGTCCAGGTTGCTCAGCTCCATGCGAGGTCAGGGGCAGCTGCCAGTTCTGCAAGAGCCACGCAGACACTTCACACTCAGTGGCACCTTCTCCTCCTCGCCGCTCCGTGCATTCTGTTTCTGTCTGTTTGACTCTGCCTCCTTCCTACGTCTTTAATAATTTCCTTTCACCATCACAATATTGAAATGGTCTTCTGGAAGGGTACTTACTGCTTTTGACCACTGTGTTCTCTGAAGGTACGAATGGAGACTTAATCATCTTGGAGTTCCTAGCAGCTGAGTGCTTAACCTGCAATACGTACATTTAAAATTAGCCCATATTCCAGTACATAGACAAACAGACAGACTGACAGACAGACTGACCAACAGACAGACATGCAGGCTGACAGACACACAACGAATGTAATTTTAAAATGCTTTTAAAGAAAGGGCTAAAGCATTCTTGATGGAGAAGGAAAGGAAGCTAGCTGGTTCAAGGTACTATTTCGGTTGGAGGCATGAATCAGGATGGCTTCTCTGCAGTCTGTGCCCGCAGAGGGATGTTGGCATCTTGCCTGTTGAGCCCTGGTTACAAAAGCGTCATGACAAGTGTCCCCAGGAAGCCACATACCTGGGGGTTGTGCTGCACTATATATACCACCTGTTATGTTTCTTATTTAAAAAACCTATTCTTGAGCTGGCATAGAGCTACTCGCCTATACTCTCGGCACAAGGACAGAGTACACAGGCAGATCAAGAGTTCAAGACCAGGCCACAGTTTTGGCCGGGTGTGGTGGCGCACGCCTTTAATCCCAGCATTTGGAAGGCAGAAGCAGGTGGATCTCTGTGAGTTCAAGGCCAACCTGGTTTACAAAGTGAGTCCAGGACAGCCAGGGATACACAGAGAAACCCACACAAAAAAAAAAAAAAAAAAAAAAAAAAGAGTTCAAGACCAGTCTGGCTACATAGCCAGACTCTATCTCAAGAAACAAAACAACAAAAATGTCCATTCCTGGTATTTCCATCCTTCTATCACGCTGAGCATTTTCCTAATCAAGAGCCATGAAGCTGCCTGAAGACTGCTTGCTGTCTTCCTGGTGCGGATCGTTCCAGCTTCTTCTCCATCACCGTAGGTCTCCGTGCCACGGCCCACTGGTTCTACCCTCACCGTTGAAAAGGCAGCACAGTGGTAGTGTCCTTCTCTCTCACTACCCTTCATGACCAAGGCTATCCTAAGACAGGTCCACTTTTCTTTCTCCCAACTGAGAAGAAAGACACAAACAAACCGCCCACACTCAGTCACAGGTTATGAGGACCATAAAGGAGTCCTCAGGACATGCCGTTTTGATGTCTTCATTTCAAACATGAACAAAAGAAGGCTTAGGAGTCTGTGTCAGGCATAGGTCACATGGAATCCCTTGTCACATCCTGAGGAATGGGAAATGGGATTTATTCTCCCCCTGCCTAAATTTCTTCTGGCAGTTTCTGCTTTTATATAACAAAATGGAACTGTGAACTAATTTCTTAAAACATAAAGTGTGTGTGTGTGTGTATGTGTGTGTGCGTGTACACTTAGCTATGCAAGCCTGTACAGACTCAGGAAGGCAAGAAGAGACTATCTCAATCCTCTTGTATCACTCTCTGCCTAGTCCTCTTGATGCAGGATCTCTCCCTGAATCCTCAGGTCTTCCCAGCTAAGCTGGAAGCCAACAAACTGTTCCTGGTTTCAGCCTCCCTCAGAGGAGGGTTGCAGGATGTACAGGATGCCCGCTTTGCTGGGTGCTGGGATTTGAATGTTTTTATTCCACAGTGTCCCAGTGTGCTTTCTGTTGTGATAAATACCATGACCCACAGCAACATGGGTAGGAAAGGTTTCTCTCATCTTACAGCTTACAGTGTATCATGAAGAGAAGTCAGGGCAGGGGCTGAAGCAGCAACCACAGAAAAATACTGCTTACTGCTTTCTCCTAAGACCACCAGCCCAGGGTTGTTGGCATCACTCACCGGGGGCTGGGTTCTTCCACATCAAGCATTGATTAGGAAAATGCTCCACAGACTTGCTGTCAGGCCAATCTTATGTAGGCATTTTCTCAATTAAGGTCCCCTCTTCCCAGATGACCTGAACGTGTGTCAAGTTAACAAAACAAAACAAACAAACAAAAAACCCATCTAACCAGCAAGTAGTCTTACCCACTGAGTCTCTTTCCAGCTCCCACAAACTGGCTTTAATGCCTGTGATTGTGCCTGTGTTTCTGTTTATAAGAAGTCAAAATAAAAATCTGTTCTTCTCATTTCTCCTCCTCCTCCCCACACCTTTTCCTCCCTTCGTCTCTTTTCCAATGCCAGAGATCAAACTCAGGGCCTCTGCCAGTGAGCTGTGTTCCCAGACCTTCCTTTCCTTTCTTCTCCCTTTGTTTTCTTCTTCAATGTGTGCTTCAACACAGGGCGATGGAGGAAGGAGATATCTTGTCTCTCTCCTCCCAGAATTGATTGGATACACACAGAGGGCTCATCCATAGATGCTTGAAGAGAGGCAAGACTTCAGTGTCTGCTGTTCTAGCAAGTTTTCTCTGTGAACTCCAATGACAGGAACTGTTGTAGGGCAGTCACTGAACTGTGATTTTATTTGTAAAATAAAATCTTTACTAAGGTACCAAGGTATTTCACCCTCTATGCTATGAGCTCTTTCAAGGCACAGGACTATGTTGTATTCTTTTTTTATGTTCCTGGTACACATTGCAACGTCTTGCCCACAGTACAAACTTAATAATAACCGCATGACTGAGTGCAGCTATCAGCCTGACCATTCACTTGGGGCTTATACGTGCCTAATAAGAGAGACTACTTAAGCCTTGGAGGGAAACGGCCTCGGAACTGAGCTGTAATGGAAAAAAAGTGAGTACGCCGTAACAAACAGGAGGAAGAAAGTTGTTTTTATACACATGGAACGAGCCAGACAAAGGCTCAGAGTGGGAAACTAAAATTACTAGGTCACCTATCAGGAAATTAAACAGCCTACCCATTCATTAGAGAAAGAACAAATGACAAGCCTGGGCATTGCTAGACTGTTAATAAGCAAGAGCCAGACTGACTGTCATGGAAAGCCAGACTGAATGTCATGTCGCCCAGCACTCTCAGGCCAGCCCACTCTTACGGTCTTGCTATACAGAGATTGTTCAGGGTGCAGTGCTGGCTAAGGGTTAGAACTCCTCTAACCATCATTTTCCTCCTCAGTTTTGAGCTGCTGGGCAGGTTGTTTGTATTTGGATACTGTAATGCCGAGGTCAGCTGGCCATATCACCCCTCGCTTCAAAGTGAAGGCATTGTGTGTGCAGAAGATGTGCAGTAATATGTCCACAGACCTCTTCCCTTTAGGGGCATTGTCTGTCAGACTTTTATCTGCCTCACTGGTCACATTGAAATTGGCCTGCTAAGGTCATGGTTGGCCTCCTGAGGGAATACACGTCCAAAATGTCGAGTGCCTTTTAGGTGCTCCAAAGTCTGCTTGATGTTTCTAAGTCTCATTTCTTCTTCACAACAGCCTTGGGAGAGAGATATTATGCTTCCTCCCCCATTAGAGATAATAAATCTGAGGTTCAGAGAAACTTATTAATTTTCCTTGAGGTCACATAACTGAGTGATATACCCAGGATCCCACTAACATGCCACATATGTGTCCACAGTCATAAAAATATCTGGAGTCAATAAATATCATAATTTAAAAACAGGCAAAGGATTTGAGCAGACATTTCTTCAAATAAAATATACCACTGGCCAGTAAGATTATGAAAAGACATTTGCTACCATAACTCATTAGGGATATGCAAATTATAATCATTTTATGTTCACTACAATAGACAACAGACACATTGGAGAGGATGTGGGGGAATTTGGACCCTCACACATTGTTGGTGTGGAACGTAAAATGGTACAGACTCTTAAGAAACTATTATCTAACTCTTTCTCAAAAAGTTAAACACAGAGTTGCCATAGGCCCCCAAAACACCAATTCCAAAGTTATATAGCTAAGAGAACTAATGTCATGTTCACATAAAATCTGTTCGTGGATAGTCACAGCAGTTTCATTCACTGGATCTATAATAGACAGAAGGGGAAAAAAAACCTCAAAGTCCAGCAGCTAATAGAAACAAATTGTGGTAGATCTGTAAAATGGAATATTATTCAGCCATAAAAATAAATGCAGAATCAAAGCATGCTACAATGTGGATAGACTTTGAAAGTGTTGTGTTAAATGAAAGAAGCCAGTCCCCAAACTCCTTCTATTATGTAATTCTTTTAATATAAATTGCCCAGAAGAGGAAAATATGTGGATATAAAATTTCATGACTGCTGGGGGACTAGAGGGTGGAACAGCGGCAAGAGGCTGCTGAAGAGTTTGGTGTTTCTCTCTGGGGTGATGAAATGTAGAATCATTTAATGGTGATGCATGCACAGCTGTGTAAATACACCAAGACCCACCAAACTGCACAGATGTATAAATGTATCTGTTAAATGTATCAGATAAATGCACAGATACACATGTATCTGTTCTACCATACATGAATTATATATCAATAAAGCTGCTATTTAAAAATGTATGAGGCCAGAGGACTGGCTTAAGTAATGTAGCCATGCTGAGTGCCCCGTACAGGTGACCTCCTAGAACTAAACCAACAGAATGACTGACAGAGCCAAACTCACACGCCTTTATTCACAGCATTCAGAAGGCAGAGGCACTCTGAGCTCTGGGAGTTCAAGGCCAGCCTGGTCTGCATATCAAGTTCCAGGCCGGCCAAAGGAAGCGAGACCCTGTGTCAAACAAACAAACAAACTCACCCCCTAAATTGAATACTTGAAACACATAGTAAATAAAGTTTACATTGAACAACCAGGGAAAAAGTTATGATCTACAGAATGCTTCCTAGGAATGTAAAACACTTGGAAGTGTGGTTCTAGATAAGCATATCAAAAAGAGAAAGAATGCTTCTTTTGGTTTTTCTGGAAAACTTTTCACTCAATATGAATAGTATTAAGGAATCTCATTGACATCAAAGTGCTAGAGAGCATGCAGTTAGTAGGAGACAGGGACAGAATTTACAATATAATAATGTAATTTTAGCACTAAGATCAGTTATTACTGCTTTTATGCACTCATTTATTTAGAAATATTCATGAGGACTGGAGAGATAGCTCAGAATTTAAGCTCTGGCTGCTCTTGCAGGACCCAGGTTTGATTCTCAGCACATATGGCAGCTTTCAATCATCTGTAACTCCAGTTCAAAGGAATGCAATGCCCTCTTCTGGCCTCCTTGGGCACTGCAAGCAAAACACTTACAACACATAAAAATAAAAAATATAATAATAGTTAAAAATTATTCATGGGCTGGGCAGTGGTGGGCATGCCTTTACTTAAAGCACGAAGGAGACAGAGGCAGGGAGATCTCTGTGAGTTCCAAGACAGCCAAGGCTCCACAGAGAAACCCTGTCTCAAAAACAACAACAATAACAAAAAAAGTTATTCATGGGGCTGGCAAGATGCTTCAACAGATAAAGGTACTTGTTGTCAAGACTGACAATCTGAGTTCAATTTCCAGAACCCAGGTGGTGGAAGAAAAGAACTGACTCCAATAAGCTTTCCTCTGACCTTCACAGGTGTACACACACACACACACACACACACACACACACACACACACATAAATAAATAAATTGCTGTAAAATATTATGGGACATCTAGGGTTTTTTTTTTTACTATGTTAATTTTCGCATTTATTCCTTCACAAATGCCTCCTCAAGTATTAGTCTCATAGATGAGAAAGCCAAGGAACTTAGAGGCTGAAAAGTGGTTCAAAGCTAGTGAGTGGTAGACACAGAATTTGTGCCAAGATTTCTCTGACCCAAAGGTAAGGGTCAGAAGGCTGGGTGGAGTGAGAAGTGCCTGGTCAGGAGTGGACAGCTAGGGGATCAGCAAGGTCTGGGACAGAGAGGGGAATGGTCTCCCGCCCAGACTCTGAGATCACATGCCTGGATTTGAACCTTGCTTCTGTGACCTCACTGGAATGTCCTCCTGATTTAGCAAGCATGTGCATGCAAGAAAGCTCACAACTGCATGTGCCAGACAATGGACGCTCAACACAGGGAGTTTAATATTATCCGCACATGCTCAAGATCGTACCTTTAGGATACGGACTGTCACTGAGATGGAAAAGCCTCTCCGATTTGCAGCTGGAGCTCTAGAGTGTAGAGCAGAGAGAGAGGCAAACTAAAGAAAATGAGAGTTTCACCCTCACCTTTTTTTATTTATGGTCTTGGGGAGTGAACCCGGGGCCTCATGCTTGCTAGGAAAGCACTGTACCACCGAAATATATCCCCAGATCGCCGTCTCCACTGAAATATATCCCCAGAT
>CAJQZJ010033427.1:366798-391624 GCA_907164525.1 Lophiomys imhausi
GAAATATATCCCCAGATCGCCGTCTCCACTGAAATATATCCCCAGATCGCCATCTCTCTTCCCTTTATATGGCTTGAAAGTGTTTATAATCATCCATTACATCTTAAGATGCAGCTGATTAGAATGTTTCCACCAATTAAAGAACACTTGGGAAAAACCAACCCCAGGGTTCATTTAGGTTTTAGGGACCTGCAGAGACTCTGATCTTCTCTCTGTAAGCCCAGGGGCAGTCTTCACAGTGGAAGGCATGATGCCAGTTTTGTAGACTTGCTTTTTGCTTCTTCAGCCTGTTTTTCCATTATGGGCAAATTTGCTGTCAGTTGATGTTGACTGATGGCTTGGCAGATGTTCTAACCCTCAGTTCTGTTCAGGGTACCTCTCTGATGCCTTCCTGCTGGTACTTCTCAGATAGCTGGTATTTGGAGAAATCTACTAGCAGGCTCTTCCTCTAGGAGTCTTGTGGTTGGCTCTGGAGAGTGAGAGTCTGAGAATTTCAACCAGGAATGGAAGGAGTTGTCTCAGTCCAGTGCAGCTGTGCAGTTCTGCCTTACCCAGGCCCACAATTACAGAGTTGGTTTAGAAAGCTATTTTCTTTTGGCTGAGACACAGATTTCTTATCTGTAGAATGGGCTTCATATTTCCTTGTTCAAAGGTCTTAGGAAAATCTAGTGGGCTTTGGCCTGAAACTTATTCTAGGTTCCTTGGGAGCAAATGTGGGGCTTTTTCATGATGGAGAAGGAAAAAAAAAAAGCAGAGCTACAGCTGAGTGACTGGTTGCCTGACGAAGTCAGTCGAAGGCGTGTGAAATCTCCAAACTCACAGAATGACCTAGCAGCCTCCAACAACAAAAGAAAATGTTTCATATTTAGTTTTATGTAAGGGGTGTGCTTGGAGCAGTCATCTAGGACACACAATGAATTTTTATTCTAAAATGTTGTGACATTTTAGAGTAAATAAACAAACCCCATCATCTTATGGGGTTCTCTACAAGAAGAACTGGAGCATTCTATATCCAGTTACAGCTGCAAGAACAAACGCCGCCCTCCCCCCTTGCTTCCTGCTGAGCCATGCCTTGGCTAGGCAACAGAATGGAAGCAGCCCAGAGGGCTATGCTTCCCTCAGCCTGGGCTGTCTCCCTCTCATACATCCCTTAAGATGACCAGATACCTCCTTCTTGTCCTGTACCCAAGGCCAGTCAACTTCTTCCAGAAGAAGGGTAGATTCAGAGCTCAAGTGACTCACGTTATGAAATAATGCAGAAAGTCCAGAGATCCAGGTCCCTGGATCTCTTCTATTCTCCTTTCACATCCAGGCAGACAGCACGGGTGGGCTACATTATCCCTCATGCTGCCCAAAGCTCGGAGGGAGGGGGTTTCCCTTTCCTGGTTCCTCCAATAGCAGCACAGGGCGTGGTTTCTGGAAAGGCTCTAACTTTTGAGGGAATTTCCGGTGTTCCCACAGCCATGAGCTCTGCCATGCCTTTCCAACCTTGATGGACTATGCCAAAATGAACCCTTCCTGTGAGGCAAAATAATGAACCCTTCCTCCGGCATGCTTCTTGTCGGGATTTTGGTCAAAGCAATAAAAATACCTACCACAAAAGGAGAACTTATCAAGTGTTTTCTAAAGATTCACCAAGGAAAGCCATGGTTAGAATGCTCCAGCCCTGAGGCCAGAGTGAATCGGGAGTGGCTTTGCAGGGAGCCTCTGTGCATCAGCTGAAGTGTGCGCCCTGCACCTCTTGGCTTACTGCCGTCTGGTAAAGAAACAGATATGAGAAGAGGAACGATGCATAACTCTTGGCCTGCTTAAAGACTCCAGAAACATTTCGGGATGGGCGGCTTTAGGAACCTGAATTGGATAGATCAAGTGATGGGTGGGGTGGGGTGTTGAATGACAAAGCAAGCACCTACACTTCTTTCTGTAACTGCTGTTTTTCCAAGTCTCTTCCGGTTTGCTCATCAGTTCTCTGTCCTGATCTGAACTAGGGTCAAAGGTGTCGCAGGATGTGTTTACAAACTTTGCACCTTTGCTTCAGTCTTCTCTCTTTCCTCACTGTCCTTCAGAAAAACATCTTGTGCAAGGGTTCCTGCGGTAGTCTATTGAAGTTAGAGACTGTTCTCCAAGCCACCTAAGCACTTGGTCTTGTGACTTATATTCTGCCTCTACAACCTCACCAAAACTCTCTATATTTTTCCCTTACCTCATGACATAAATGTAATCTTTTTAAGGAAAGTGGTTTTGCCTTTCTTTATGTATGTATGTATATATGCATGCATGCATGTATTTATGTATGTATGTATGTATGTATGTATGTATGTATGTATTATTTAAAGACAGTTCTCTTCGACCGTTGAACTTGCTATGATCTGTGGTTGACCTTGTATTTATAATGCTCCTTTCTTCACCTCTTAAGTGCTGGGGTTACAGGTGGGTCCTGCCACACCTAGTTTACTGGGTGTTAGGGAACCAAACCCAGGACTTGCTAGGCAAACACCCTCCCCACTGAGCAGTATCCCCAGCCCTCACATTTATGTTATGTAGAATACAGCATAGACTCAGACCACCACCAGCACTAAAAATTAAATTTGAGTAATGACTACTAATAGCAGACCTGACCCTATCAGTGAGGAGTTGCTTGGGTTTTAAGGGGCTCATCCTCAGATGTATATAAGTTGATCCAGAAACTTCCATCTTCCACTTCTATAAACAGCTCTGGCAATCTGACAAAATTTGTCTTCTAAAGGTAAACATCTCTCACCTCCTTGCTAGTTAACTCAGCTCAGTTATATACCATGAACACACTGTCAAAACAAATTGTGTAAAATCTACATTTTATCTAGTTGGTCTTGGATCTGGCATGATGTTAGTGGGATCTGTGGTCTATTGGGAGCCAGATTCAAGCCCAAGTTGAAACAAAAACATTTGAGATCCAGAACAAATGTGCATGTGGTGACCTACACTTGCATGCTCTGAGTTTAGCAGGTATGTGCTAGTCTATACACCTGGATGGATGGCATGAAGTACCCTGGGTCATTCCTACACTGGTTGTACACCAGAAGTGGCTCATGACTCTGTGGATCTTTCTAATTCAAGTGGAACAGTATACCTTTGAGGTTACAATGAAGAATCTAATTGGACAGGACTAGGTTAAAGGCTTTGCCACTACTGTAGGAGCAATGTAAGACAAAATACTCTTTATGGCTCATTGGAAAAAAAAATCTGGAGCACACTTATAATCCCAGCACTTGAAAAGTGGAGACCAGAGGATCAGAAGTTCAATGTTATCCTCGGCTACATAGCAAATTGACAAATATAATTTTAAAGCCTGGCTGGACACAGTGGCACATGCCTGTAATCCCAGCAGTTGAGGGCCTGGGATAGGAAAATCAAGAGTTTAAGGCCAACCCAGGCTACACAGTGAGATACTGCCTCAAATTTTAAACTATATACAGATATATGTAAAATGGAGAGATAGCCTATTTTTGACAGTATTTTGAGGATTTACGAAATTGAATAGTTTTCAAGTTAGAGAGTCAGATGCCGACTGATCTGCCACAAGTGGTGGCATCAAATTGATCCAGAGGGCCAGGAAGAGCTCAGGTGATGGCCCAACACCTAACTTCTGATGCAGTGGGTCTCAAACGGGGCCTCATCGTTTGCATTCCCGGGGTTCCAGTGATAGAGGCTGCTGTTCCAGGAGACAAACTTGGGGCAGTGGATAAAGGGCTCTGGAAGAGCAAGCTGGGCCCTAACTCCATACGGACAAAGTCTCAGAAGGCCTCTCTGAGGAAACAGCCTCTGAAATCAGCTCTGAGGTTGTGCACGTGGGAAAGAATTAGGGGAAGACCTAGTGAGGAAAAGAGAGGCATGACTTGAAGAATGGTGACCAATGGCCCTGCAGCAGCATGGAGACTGGCCAAGCAGGACTGTGACATCAGCAGGGGAGAGCTGGATGGACTATGCAGGGCCCATGGGCCAGTAGGGTCTGCGACTGTGCACTGTGCCCAGTGAACGGCCTTCGCTGAGCAGAACAATGATGTTCTGACTTACATTTTCAAATGTGACCTGTTGGCACTGTGCAAAGGAAGGATGGGTCAGAGGGAGGCAGGAACAGTGGGAAAGCAGTTAGGAAGCTTTCAGAGAAGTGCTGGCCGAGGTGGTGATTTGGCTGTTGAGTGATTCAGGTGGCTGAGAGAAGTATATAGTTAGTTTAGAGATAAAATTGGTAGAATTTAGCCATGGATCGGATAATGGAGAGAAAGGAGAAAAGAGGAGTTAAAGATGGTTCTTGGGAAATATGATGGAATTACAGCAGCAGACCGGATGTGAGAGAGAGGTGAGATTATGTCCATATCCACCCACCCTAGATGTCAATGGTCTGTAACCTTCATTTTCCTTCCTTTTCATCACTGTCTTCAAGCCAGCCTATTTGCTCTGCTACTTGTCTTTGGGCTAATTGCTGTTTGTTGGGGCATTAAGCTTCCAGAGATAAGAACAAGGCTCAGTCTGGCAAGTCTGAGAAAAGCCTTGTGCTCACTGACACACAGTAGACCGGGCGTGTTCAGGCTTTGTATCTTTTCTATTTCGCTGCCTTTTTTTTGGCAGGGTCTCATGTACCCTAAACCAGTCTTAAATTTCTGATCCTCCTGTCTCTACTTTCCAAGTTCTGGAATTACAGGCGTGCACAACCATGCCTAGTTTATGTAGTGCCATGGAATAGAGGGAGGCCTTTGTGCATGATAGGCAAGCATGCTACCATCTGAGCTGCATGCTCAGCCCTTTATCTGTTAAACTCATACTACAGTCACCAGAGAGGGTTCAGTTTCATCCTCAGGTTTAACCATGGTAGTCCTGGGTGGAGCAATATGCCTTCTTCCCTCTTAGAGAGGGAGAGAGACAATTCCAGAGTGTGGGCAGTAGGGTTGAGGGGCCTCACTTCCCAGGTGTCTCGCTGGGACTCTTGCTCAAACAGGAAGAAGTAGGTCAGGAGCTGCAACCAGGCCAGGAACAGGATGTTCCCAGCTGGAGTTCTGAATGCTGGTGAGTCAAAGTAGACGTTCCCATGACAATGGGAACACCACCTCTTTTTTTTGAGACCAACAACCCAGAAATATGGAGGCAAGTCAACTGCAGTTTTGAAAACCTCTAGCGTTTCCTCAATTACTCAGAATGGAAGTATCTGCAATGCCTGGGTAGTTAGCATTTGGTGGAGTTTCCAGTGGTTTTCCACAGGTTGAGTTGGTCTAGGGCAGAAGGCAAGGCAGTACCGCATGTCCTTCCCCTGGTCTTCTGTGTGAGCCACAGAGGGCAACTGCCTTAAGGCTCTGATGGCATGAGATGTCCTATGGGCTTGAAACTCAGAGTGTTTCAAAACCTCCCAACTTTTACATATATAGATGACAAGGATAAATGGAAATCTTCCACTGGTTCCAAAGATCTCTGGGAGGTTTGCACTGACTCTTCTCTCTCCTTAGGATGTATTCAGAAAAGGACAGGGCCTCCTGCACAACCCCTTTCTTCAGATCCCCTCGCTCATCCTGTCCCATGCGAAGCTCAGGCCCCTCAGACACACTAGTGCTCCATTTTGGAGAATTTACAATGTTGCAGAACTAGAAAGCATGTCACTGCAGAGGGGAGTGGACACAGAGCTCCCTGAGGCCATATACATTGTCATCAGGTGAGGACTTCCCTGCAGGAAGAGTGCTGGGATGGTCACAGTGTCCCCTGGATCTACTCTCGAAGACTGATTTATAATAAGCAGGCTTGTGATAAGTTGACATATAAACCCAGAAGGCAAATCGTTTTCCATTAAATTAGTAACAGAAAAATATAAATGACTGAGCAAAAAGAATGGCATTAAGAAAATAGGGCTGAGGAGCTGACCCTTGATTTGGAGTATGATAAGAAGGGAGATTTGGAACGATGGTTGGAGCTCTAGAGATTGTGATAAGATATGGCTACCAAACTTGTCCCAATCTCCAATGCCAAATTCCATGGTGAGGTTTTCTTGCCATTTTACCTGCACAGATCTGGAAATGGGGAATTCTCCCTCCCAGTTCATCTTATCTCCTTGAACTGATGATGATGATTGGAATTCCATCTCAATCACTTAGTGGCTTTGCGATCTCAGAGGAAGGCATTTCATTTCTCCGAGCCTTTGTTCACCTACCTGTGAAAGGAGGAACTATACCTGCCTGACGAGTAGAGTTGTGATGTAGACTGGGTGGGTGGGTATGTAAGGTGTAGCACGTAACAGACATGGAGTGGAAGTAAGTGCTTGTCCGTTTGTGTCTGTAGCAGCATCTTTTTTTTTTTTTTTCTTTTGGTTTTTCGAGGCAGGGTTTCTCTGTGTATCTCTGGCTGTTCTGGACTCGCTCTGTAGACCAGGCTGGCCTCGAACTCACAGAGATCCGCCTGCCTCTGCCTCCCAAGTGCTGGGATTAAAGGTGTGCGCCACCACCACCCGGCTTGTAGCAGCATCTTTTAACCCTGTCTGTGTCGAATTCCTTCCACTCCCAAGGGGCTTGTCGCAATATAAAATGGTTCCCTCGAGCATTCCAGGGACTGACTCTACTGTTGTACAAGCAGGGAGGGACTCATTCGGTAGCCCAGGCTGTCCTAGAACTCACTCTGTAGCTCGGGCTGGCCTCAAACTTGTTTGTGCTAATCGTCCTATATCTGTCTGCCTTGTGCTGGGGTGTCAGGCATGAGCCACTAAGCCATCTAAGAACTGACTATTAACGGGCACAAATGTTGACACTGAGTTTTGGCCTTTCCCAGTCAGACCTGCAGTGTTTACAGAGCCTCACTGTGAAGCCAGTTCACTTTTCTGGGTTCTAACTAAAAGCACAGAGCTTCCTTTCCCCCTTTCTACCTCTCCTCACACTGGCCAGTCTCCTGAGCATGCCAACGCTGAGGTCATCCTCACTCCCCCTGAGACGGATCCCCAGCATTCCTCTTCCAGCACCATGCAGCGGCTTGAAGACTCCATTGCTGGACATAGTTTTCTTGTTTGGACGCTAACACGACAGGCATCATTTCCTCTCTCTTCCAGACAGCTGCGCAACCCCCTACCCTCCCCCAATAATAGACAAAGCAGACCTCTCTGTTGCTTACTAAGGATAACTCACACCTGTGGATGGTAAACGTGCTGATAATACTGTCTTCCTTCTGAACGCAGGCCTCATTTTCTTTTCCATTGTCCTCTTTACCCTCACCCCCCCATTTTTTCTGGTATCAGCCTATAGGATGTCTTTGAGTGAGTTCCTCTCAATTTTTTTTTCTTTCCAAACTGAGCGAGACAGTTTTCCTGATCTTGGTGGGTGAGTAGGTTCAGTGGCTTCCTTATCCTCTTGGACACTCTAAATCACTCTTGTTTGATGTGTAACAGAAGGGAAAGAAGGACCCTATCAGGTCTCTCAATTGATTAACTCATAACTCTTCCCGTCCTGTTCTGTTCCCTGGGTGGGGAGTACATCTTCAACATCTTTAAATGTTCCATGTGTGCTTCCTCATGCTGAGTACACAGTTGTACTCAACACATACAAACTACAAAAACGAGTGGAAGAAGCTTGGGGTGTGACTCAGTTGCTGGAGTGCTTGCCCAGTGTGCATGGGAACTTCTACCTGATCCTGAGACTTGTGTCTTATGACAGTATCAACAGTAGGATGGCTCCTGAGTTTTCATCTCCAGAGGCTGAACCTCCCGTCCCTGACTCCCAGACTCTCCCACTTCTAGGAAGGTATCTGCAGTCTATGTTCCCTCCGTCCTCCAGCATTGTGTTCCAGCTCTGGAGACATTATGCCCTTTCACACCAACTCAAGGGGACACTTGTCCATTGGCTTATGCCTTCTGGACCCACACCACCTTGGCTGTCGCTGATTTTTCAGCCAGGCTGTTTCCTGCTGCTCTGAGTGCCAATAGCACATTCAGCATTACACACAGTCGTGCAAAGAAAAGACTCTGCTCTCCTGACCCACAGTCAGCCTCAGAGGCTTGTGGGGGGAAGTTAAACAAACAGTAACACTCAGACTTCAAATATGCCAGAGGAAAAGGCATTTAAAATTCTCAGTGGGCCGAAAGAGGCTTTTAATGTCTTTTCATGTTTGCTTCTTCCCTTCAGAGCTCAAGCTGCCTGGGAGTTGTTCAGCCTTTTCTCTGTCGGTGCGACCATTTAAGGATGACTGACTGGTCCTTTTGTGAGCAGGCAAAGGATTCCTCGTGTTGGCTGTGAATGTGGAAAGTTCCTCCTAGGCTCCTAAGCTCGGCAGTGAATGTTTTGCAAGTCAGCTTGCCACCCTACCACGCAGAATGGAGGTGTTAAATTGATGATTTGGGATGGCATACTAGCACTGCTCTCTGTCCTTTGAGGAAACATAATCCACGTGGCAGCTTTCACCTAGGCTGTTTCTGAGCAGCAGAGGCAGATCATGGGATGGTATAGACAGCGAACAGGTGATCGGGTTCTGTGAGCCAGCCAAGTCCTACACCGGGGCTGGATTTCATAGATGATGCTCTGTCTTTGTGACAGACAAGATAGTTCTGGTGTCCTTTCTCCTGGCAATGACCTGCTACAGAGTTCTAACTTCCCTAAGCACTGTGGGGGAAAGCTGTGGTGCCTCCTCACAAGGCTTTGCTGCTGAATTGCTGGTGAAGATATCTGTGATTTCAGGGAGTTCTGCTCACTGGCTAATGGCAGGATCCAAACTGAAGTAGTATAAATTCAATATAGCAAACGTCAGGATTTCACCCAAAGCCAAGACCTTAGCAAGCATGAACCCTTCCTCATATCTACAGTGTACTGGAGAATGGAGAATGACAGAGTTTGGGGTTTTATGTTGCTGAGCAAAGAAAGACACCGCCTAAAATGCTTCTCAGCATGCTGCCTGTTCATTCCAGTACATCAGACTCCAAGACTGGCCTGCTCCCCCACACAGAAGCACGTATCTTTTCTCACTCACTTCCTGTATCCCTTCACTCGTTACCCACCCTCCGTTTTGTTACCAGTATATTGCTATCAGTACAAAGGTCTCAGTGGAAGGGAACATGAGTATCCAGGGGCTCTAAAATTTTGCGTGTGGTGCAGTTCCTTGTACACAGGGAAATTCAGCCGACGGGCACTGATGGGATGGTGAGGTATAAGTAATTTATTAGTAACTCTCCAAGCATTCCCAGAGTAAATGATTTTCATTCCCACCAAGTCTAGCATGTGCGCTCACGCGCTCATACGTGAACAGTGGCATGCACACAGAATGGCTTCTCCAAAGAGATTCCTAGTTTCCCCTTCTCATACTTCCCACATTTAGACAAAACATGTTAAAATATAAGAGTGCCTGTTACATGGTACATAGATGTTACTGAACCTTTAACGCAGAGCTTCTGCCTCGAGTTTTAAATAAGTTTATGATTCTGTGTTGGGCCACTGTCCATAGCTCTTGTGGAGCTCATGCCACCGTTGGGCAGGAGGTTGGACGTGCTCAAAGGGGTCCCAAAACCTCTCAAACAGCATCCCCTGCCCAAGAGCAAGTGTTCAAGCACAGTGAGTGAGCCTCGATGTGACTGATGATTCACGTTTAAGGAACGGGCAGGCGGTGGAAAGGGTTAATAACTCTAAAGAGGAGGTGATGTTTTTAATAGAAACTCAGCCAGGAGCAGTGTAGGGTGGGAGAAAAGATGAGATTGCTCTTGACAGAGTAAATTTAGTTGACTGCAAGCCCTACACAGAGATTTCTAACAGGTAGAACAGGGAGATGTGTCTAGCTAGGAGCGTGTCCTCAACCTTCCTAATGCTGCCACCCTTTAATACATGTTGTGGTGACCCTCAGCCGTAAAATTGTTTTCTTTGCTACTTCATAACTGTAATTTTGCTACTGTTATGAACTGTAATGTAAATATCTTATATGCAGGATATCTGGTAGGCAACTTCCAGAGGGCCGAGACCCACAGATTGAGAACCGCTGGTCTAGGATGAGGATGTGACAGTTTCTCAGAATCCTCCTGCGGTTGGTGCTCTGGATCAACTGTCAGCAGACACAGCAGCTGGGGAGGGGAGTTCCCAGGCCTGTGGAAGGTGAGGAAGCCAGTACTCAGTCCAAGTCCTATCCACGTTGCTAGCTGTGCTCTCCAGGGAAAGACGCTCCACCTTCCCCAGCCTCTACTTCTATGTTTGCAAAATAGTGTTAAGACACCACAGAAAGCACCCAACAATTAGTATGGGCTCCAGACACTCTGTTCAGCATTGTCTGGAGAGTTTGCCGAGTTGATGCTTTCTCTTTGTGCCAGAGGGAAAGGACTTCTATCGCTAGCCTTGCTGGACCCTTTCACTGTAGCAGCACAGCCCGGGAGAAGTGGAGTTTAGTTTACTAATGGTGTATAGGAGCAGGATTGCATGAAGGGATCCATCTTATTGTCATTAGTATTGGGTTTTTTTATGGAAGTAAGCAGAGAATTGCTTCCCACTTACAAAGTGTCTTTTCAGATCATGGTTAGCTCACAATGATGCGAGCATCAGACGGATGAGGTTCTGAGCACTGGGCTCTCAGCTGACCATTTGCCATCTTCTTGAACCAGCAATTCTCAACTGGGGGTTGGGTTTTCTCCCTGGGAGCACTTGGCAATATCTGGAAATATTTTTTGGTTATCATGACCAGGGTAGTGGGGGCATTGGTATATGGAGGATAGAGGCCAGGGATGTTTCTAACGGTTTTATGATACACAGAATATCCCCCACGACAAAGAACTATCCAATCCAAAATGTTAATAGCATGGAAGTTGAGAAAATATTTGTTAATCCACTCATTTGTTTATATTTTAAATGTTATCTGTAAGTGTGTGTATGGCAAGGGGAGATGAGAAACATGCCATACCATGTGTCCTAGGGATTGAACTCAGGTGTCCATCTTGGTGGCAGGTACCTTTACCCACTGAACCATCTGACCAGCCCTGACTTCTTACAAAAGCACATACTAAATACCAGGTCTAAATAGAGCATCTGAAAGTGTTCAGAAAAGGCAGATTGGCACACTCAGTGATCTGAAAGCATTCTGAGGCGAAAGCCATGTAATCATACAGCTTCATGGAAATAAGATAGATGCTATCATGGAAGTACATAGAAGAGAAATTGGAGTTAGGCATCCTAGCTCACACCTTTAATCCTAGTACTCAGGAGACAGAAGTAGGTGTATCTCTGTCAGCTCAACTTCAGCCTGGTCTACACAATGAGTTCCATACCAGCCATAGCTGCATACTCTCCAAAAAAAGAGCAAATAGAACCATGTGGCCTAATGGTTGGAAGTATCCTGTTGGGAGCTAGGCAGCCCTGGATTTGAAACTTGGGTGTGTTCCTTATAGTTTTGTCTGGGTTGGGCTACTGCACCCTTATGAACTTCAGTGTCTCATCTAACACACATACCGCTATGTTTATTTCATTGTGTGGTAATGTGTGAGGAGTAAATATACGTACTACAGCAGCACTGACACAGGTACCACAACACCATTAACACACATACCCCAACACCATTAACACACATACCCCAACACCATTAACACACATACCCCAACACCATTAACACACATACCCCAACACCATTAACACACATACCCCAACAACACTAACAGAAAAGTTATCCGATGATGGCAGTGATGCCTGCTCGCTTCTGGGGTTTGGGAAAGCTTCAGTAGGCCTGTGCTACCTAAGTAGCAAGGGAACAGCTGTTAAGCATGAAGAATAGCCTGGGCAGTGACCCTGAGAAAGAGGTCATGGGGTCATGACCTTTGAAGTGCCACAGTCTACAACAAAGAGGTAAAGTGGGAATGTTGCCTGGGGACAAAATTGATGAGAGCCAGATAGGGCTGGTGGGAGGATGTGCCTTTAACATTTTTTAAAATTGCGCTTATTGTGGGTTTGTGCATTCACATACTCGTGCACATGCGGATGTGTCACGTTGTGTATGTGGGGGTCAGAGACAACTTGGGGAGTCAGTTCTCTCCCTCCACTATGGAAGGGAGCATATGGAAAGTGGAGGGCACAGCCCTGGAGGACTCAGCAAGTGAGAGGAAGGACCAGAGTGTCCTAGGGGAAGCCTTCAGCCCCATCACTCACGCAAAAAGGGGCGAGTGTGCTGCGGTTTCTCCTCTGTAGGTCCAGATTTTCTCCAGCCCGTTTACCGAGGGTGTTATGCCACTCTGTTGAGAGTGATGACCTGAAAGGTAGGAGCCACTGCTGAGGTTTCTCTGCAGGGGAGAGTTTAATCCCATGGACCTGACCTGCAACAAGAGCAGTAGGCTGGGGCCCCTAGGCAATAGGAGGATTGGCAGTGAGGATGGATGGTAAGATGGTCACATCATTAGATTCATCTTTGAGCCCCTCCCCAAAAGAGAGCTTGTAAATGGGATCTTACCCCAAAGTAAACGACAATGGAAAGGAATGGAACACAGGCTTCACCAATAATGGGACCATTTAAAGGAATTAAAAGAATCTTAAGCACAGAGTCTGAAAAGTAGCCTGAACTGAAGGACCCAAAGCTAAGGACAACCAACATTTACTGGGCACCTGTTATGAATAGCTAACTCTTCCGAAAGGTTTGATGGTTCCATTATTTCATAATCTCATGGCTGCCATTTCACAACTTGCTTGATACAGCCCTAGTATTCCCCAGATCTTGCAGTGGGTGAGCCTCAGGAAAGTGCCCACCTGCAGTTCACAGGCATTTGAGAGCCAAGGGCCAGGCATTAGCAGACATGGAGTAGTCAAAGAGCCTGTCAGAGCTTGGTCTGCTTGGTAGAATGAGGACATGTCTTGCCTTAGTTCTTAGCTTGTCATCAGCTCTAACTATTTAACTCCTGTGCTCACTAAAGCCTGCCTTTAACTAAAGCATATTAGTGTGGTAGTCACAACCCCACCCTAGTATAAATCCAGGTTGTTAGGAGGAGCCCTGGGTCAAGAGCACTCCCAACATCTGGCCACTTGCTGGATACGATAATTATAGAAACTGGCAGTTTGGCAAGTCATTTTGGCTTGTGCCTCTTCAACGCAGCTTGGTGGGCCTGGGAGGACAGATACCTCTCAGCACCCAGCCAGGTATGTTTACACTGGCGTCAAGCAGGTGCCTGGTCTGGATGCCAATGAGAAGCAGCCAATCTGAAGAAACAGTGTCAGCGTCCAAACAGATCACGAGGGGCTGAGGAGGTAGCCCAGTTAGTACACTGTCTGCCTGGCATGCCTGGAAGTCTTGGGTTCATTCCCCAGTGTTACATAAGCTGGGTGTGGTGGAACACACCTGTAATCCCAGCAGAAGGAAGGTAGAAGCATAAGGTTAAGAAATTGACAGTTGGGCTGGTAAGATATCTCAGTGGGTAAAGTGCTTATATACACTTATGACTCCCAGCATTGGGAATGCAGAGACAGCCAAGTCCCTGGACCTCCCTGGCCAGCCAACCTATTCTAAGTGGTGACCGTTAGGCCAATGAGAAGTCTCAAAAGAGATGGATTACATTCCTGAGGATTCCTGGGGATGGCACCTGGAGCTGCCTTCCACACTCCACAGCTCCACACACATGCATCTGCACACATCAACACTCATGAATAAAAATTGTATTTTAAAGAAGTTTTAATGTATGTGTTTCTCTGGGTGTGTATGTACATATGGGTACAATTTCCATGAAGGCAGAAATGTTGGATGTTGGATCCTCTGGAGCTGGAGTTACAGGTGGTGGTTGTGGGCTGCCTGATGTGAGTGCTGCGAACCAAACTCGGGTCCCCTGCAAGAAGGGCACACTTTCTTAATTAATCACTAAGTCATCTCTTCACAAATAAATTTCTTTAAAAAAAAAAAAGTTCAAGGTCATCATTGGTTACATAATGATTCAAGGGCCAGCCTGGGCCATGTGAAAACTTGCCTCAATAAACAAAACAAAGCACCCCAAACGGCCACCAGCCATTTGGTCACCTGGGTACCAGCTGTTGTGAGTTCCGTCTCCAGTGGAAGGCAGGATAAGAGTCTGGGTTGGCCAGGACAGATGTTCGCTCTCAGTGCTTTGGCCCACTACAGAGCGGCATGTTCTGTAGCCTGAGACCCTTGCAAGGCTGGCTGGCAGTTGACCTAAGGAATGTGATGGAACCGAGCTCTCTGCTCATGTTAACGGCGGTAATCATCCGAAGGGGCTCTAGGCTCAAGGGTCTAGCACGGCCAGTCCTCCCTCCATGTTGCTGCTTACCCAGGGCTTTGGTCTTTATAAGCATTGTCCTGACTCTAGAACATGCCCGTGTTCTTTTGCCCTCAAGAACCCTTGCGCAGACATGCCTCTTTTAAAGCCTCTTGCTAGGCCACCCAGAAGGCAGAGATGAAAGTGTTGGCTCAAAAGGAGCTTGATTTGAAGGTTACATATGGTCCCTCCTGTCTGCGAAGACAGTTAACAACCACAAATGGGTTGTGTGATGAGTTAAGCAGAATAATGTGGGCCACGGGCTTTGGATAGTGTTCAGTTAACAGTGACCATCACTGTTACCGTTCTCATGATAATTCCATAAAGAAGGTGCTATTGGATGATCCACTGGTGCGATCAGCTAGCGAGTGGTACTTACATAGAAGGTATTATTATTATCCCAGTTTTAAATTTTTCCTGTGGAGCTTAGTCAAAGGATGTCTCCTGCCCAAAGACCTTTAACTTGTGAATGCTGAAGATTCCTCCTGGCTGAACTTCCTCCCAAATAGGGACTGTTCGCCTCTAACCCTCTTCCAAAATACAGAAGGGACTACAAAAGTGCTTTGGAAGCACTTGTTCTGAGTGAGGTCTCATCCCCCCAAGGATTTGGGTTCTCATGAACTGCAGCTGCCATGCCAAATCATGATGGGACACTTGTCTCTGGGAGCCATTGAAGAGAGCTAACTGTACAACATGTGAATCCAGCCAATGGTGTATAAAGGTGCTTGGCTCTGACCCTTCCTTCTCCTAGTCCTCTAATCCTGCTTTCCCTGCCCTTTCCATTCTAGTTCTAGCCTGAGACAAGTGGACACTTTCCATCCCTTCCCCTCCCCTCCTCTCCTTTCCTTCTTTTACCCTTACTTCCCCCTTCTTCCTCCTCTATCTCTCTCCTTCTTTCCTTTCCTCCCCTCCCCCACCCCTTCTCCTCCTCTTCTTTCTCCCCCCACCCCCTCATTTTACTGTGTAGTTCAGACTGGCCTTGAACTCACTATCTTCCTGCCTTAGCTGTGAATGCAGTCTTCACTCTCAAGTCTAACTCCTGGCTAAACCTCTGAACACAGTGCAGTTTCTAGCTGCTTCAGGCTCTCCCAGAAGTTGCTGTGTTGTGCTTGATGAAAATAGACTTCTGCCTGTGCAGTCTGGAAGCAGTTTCCAGACTGTTGCAGCTGCCCTGGGAGACCTGACCGACTGCTGGTTTTAAGCCTTTCCCTTTATCAGCCTGGACAACAGCAAAAGCCAGCATCAACAGGGCGTTGACAAAACAGCTTCCCAAACCTCTATTTCATTTGATTCTCATGATTGGAGGCGACAGAGACTGATTCCCAATTTCCCTTTTACAAAAGAGAAGCTTAGATTAAGCCCATGATCAAGATTGTCCCTCCAATAACCAGGACAGGACAGAGACCAAGGTATTTTATTTTTTCTCTTAGTTTTTTCAAGACAGAATTTCTCTGTATAACAGAGCCTGGCTGTCCGTGGACTCACTTTGTAGACCAGGCTGGCCTCGAACTCACAGAGATCCACTTGCCTCTGCCTCTCGAGTGCTGGGTTTAAAGACATGTATCACCATGCCTGGCTGAGATTAAGGTTTTAAAGTAGAAGTTTCAATGTTATGTTGACCCTGTTGTCCACCCTCCCCCCTTCATATATAGAGTGGAAGGATTTGGAATAAGGTCACTGTGGTCACTTGTAGCTCCCAGGTAGAGTTTAATGTAGCTTCTTTTCCCCAGTAATCCTATTCACCTCAAGAACTCTCACAACACCTGTGCTAGGACTATAATCTCTCGGGTCATTTGCATCTTCCATCTGCATTCCGTGACATTTCCTTTTTGATCATTCTTGGCATACATTTCATTCAGAGGATGGAAGGCCTACTTAAAATCCATAATGAGAATTTCTTGTTAGGCTGGGGATGTAGCTCAGTTGGTAGCGTGCTTGTCCAGCATGCATGAAGCCCTGGATTCGATCCCAGCAAACACACACCAAGCATGGAGACCCATGCCTACACACCTAGCACTTGGGAGGTGGAACCGAAGCCGAAGCTCACCCTCAGCTACAAAGGGCCAGCCTGGGCTACATAAGACTCCGTCAGAGAAAGAGATGGGGAGAGATTGGTTTATTTCTTAGATTCTTCTAGCAAATAAAGGATTAGTTCTACAAGAGTGTGTGTCCCATAGCATCCCCACTGTTGGTGCATTAAATTTTTTTTTTCTTTTTTGGTTTTTCGAGACAGGGTTTCTCTGTGTAGCCCTGGCTGTCCTGGACTCACTTTGTAGACCAGGCTGGCCTCGAACTTGCAAAGATCCGCCTGCCTCTGCCTCCCAAGTGCTGGGATTAAAGGCGTGCGCCACCACCGCCCGGCTAGGTGCATTAAATATTGAAGCAACAACTTCTCTACGTAAAAAGCCAAGCTTGTGGCATCTTCCATGCCATTAGACCCTTGGAAAATGGCAGTAATAGCACAAATGGTTGGAGGATATTGGCAGCACAAGGTATCAAGTGATTAAGAATTTAATGCAAGGCAGGAAATGACTGCTGCTGACAGAGGGAAGCTTTGCTGACTCCCAGTCCATTATTCTCTAGGTCATAATCGTAAAAGCCCCTTGACTGAGGGCTGCTCTCACTGAGGCTTCTCCGGCCTGTGGCGTGTCTGCTCACAGAGCGGGTACTCAAGACTATTGGCAGGAAGAAGACCTACACTCAAGACCTTACTTTTCACTAAATGACTTTCTCCTGTTACTTTATGTCATGGGCTTTTTATTTATAAAATCAATGTTGTAATAATAATAAAATAATGTGTAAAGTAATGGCATAAAGACTTCTGAATTAAATTTTTATTTTCATCCAAGTAAAACATTTTTACAATTTAAAAAACTATAAATCATTGGCAAATAAGAAGCATTCTTATCTCCCTCTCTCTCAATTTTCCCATTATTTCATTATCTTTCTTATTGTTGAAAACATTTTATATTTTAAATGATGAAAAAGTTATACAAAGGATGGCAAGCACAAATCTTAAACATGCACTTAAGATGTATTGATAAATGAATCCACCCATGTAATCAGCTCAAGATACTAATAGTGGCAGTTCAGACCACTTCCATCACCTCTGAGAGTTTTTGGGGGGTCTTCTTCCCAACAGTCTTTATCCCTGACAGACAACCATTGTTTTGGTTATTGCCCCTCAGATTCCTTTTGCATTCATAAACATCAGCTGAATGAGACCACACAGGACAGATTGTTTCCTACTGGCTTCCTGTACTAACATGTTCTTGAGATTCATCAGTTTTGGTAGGTTTTTTGTTTGTTTGTTTGTTTTGATGTGGTTTGGTTTGAGACTGGGTCTCTAGTGAGCCCACACTGGCCTTGAACTTACTATGTATCCAAGGATGGTCTTGAACTTTTGATCCCCCGTCTCCTCATGCCCAATACTGCGATTACAGGCATGTGCTACTGTGCCTGGTTTTATACGGTGCTGTCGCTAGAATCCAAGGCTTCGGGGGCTGGAGAGATGGCTCGGCAGTTAAGAGCACTGTCTGCTCTTCCAGGGGTCCCGAGTTCAATTCCCAGCAACGACATGGTTGCTCACCACCATCTATGCTGGAATCTGATGCCCTCTTCTGGCATGAAGGGGTACATGCAGATAGAGCTCTCATATATGTAGAATAAATAAATAAATCTTTAAAAAAAAAAAAGAATTCAACAACACTATCAACTAAGTGAGCTACATGCCCGGTACTTATCAGTGTTGTTGAGGCACACCATAGCGTGTCGCGTGCGCCACTACGCCTGGCTTATAGCGTGTCTTTTTATTGGTCAGCTGTATTTCACTCCATGGATCCACTACTATTTGTGTGCCTGTGTTTCTGCTGATGGAAATTTGCTCGTTTCTGGTTTGGGTCTAATATGAATACACAAGGTAGAAACATTTCTGGGTAAGAGTTTTTATGGAGATATTTTCGTTTCTCTTTCATTTCATTTTGTATACATTTGGAAATAGAATCACCAAGGGTATTTGTCTAGTTTATAAAGGACTACCCAATGCACTTCCAAAGAAGATCCCGTTACAACCCCGTCAGCAGTATGGGTGTCCCACTCCCTCCACATTAACAGCAGTACTGTCAGCGTCCTTGGTGACAGATAAGTCTTTGCGTTGGTTTGAAATATTGAGATAGAACCAGATGGCCTGGGGATCCAGGTCAATCTCTCCAGAAGATCCTGTCTCAACACAAACAATAAACAGATGTAATCAGAAGAGGAAACAGCCACAAGTACTACCTTTTCTCTCTGCAACTTCCTCTAAATCTACAGTTTATTTACAATTTAAAACATTTTTCAGGGATGATGAGAGCTCAGTGGGTAAAGGCAGGCTGGCACCTGCAGCCAACACTGGCAACCTGAGTTCAATCTCTGGGACCCATGTGGCAAAAGGAGAGAACTGGTTCATCCAGCCGTCCTCTGACCTCCACACATGTCTGGCACAGACCTCTCCCCTAAATAAATAAATAATTTTAAGTTTTTCGAAGATACTGGGTTTTCATTTTTTGGTTTCGGTTTTGATTATTTGATGCAGGGTCTCTCTAGGTTGCCCTGGAACTCCCTGTGTTGAGCAGGATGGTCTTGAACCTCTGCCTGCTTCTGCCTCTGCAGCGCTGGGATTAAAGTCATTGTGCCACCATGCCCAGATGATACTGTTTTTAAAAAATGGAGTGAAGTGTATTTCATTACTGTTTTATTTGCCCTGTAGTGTGTGGCCTCTTGTTTATTTTTCTCTGTGAAATATCTGTCCTATTTTCATTACAGACAGCTGTGAACTGCCGTGTGTATGCTGGGATTTGAACATGGGTCCTTTGGAAGGGTAGCCAGTGCTCTTAACCGCTGAGCCATCTCTCCAGCCCCCTTCATATATTTTCTTTCAGTTAGGCTGTTTATGTTTTTATTGTCCAATTGTACGAGTTCTTTATGCATTTTAGATAGGTCTTGAGACACACACACACACACAGACACACACACACACACACACACATCCCACACATACACACACCCCACACACCACATATCACACAATCACACCCATATACACACACAGGTTGTAGCTCAGTTGGTTGAGCGCCTCCTTGGCATGCCTGAAGCCCTGGGTTCTGTCCTCATTGCCACATAAACCAGGCATGGTGGTTGGTTCATGCCTGTAATCCCAACCCTCAGCAGGTAGAAGAAGAAGGAGGATCAGAAACTCAAGGTCATGATCAATTATAAACACCACTACTCTCGGACCAACTCAAGGTCATTCTTGGTGAATGACTTTCAATGACATTCAAGGTCATAGTAAATTCAAGACAATAGATACACATCTTGTCTCAAACAAACAAAACACATGTGTTACAGTAAATTTTTTATTTTTATTCATACTTAACAATTACCTATAAAGTTCCTAAATCCTAAAACCCAAACCCTAACTCTAAAACCTAATATCTAAAACACCCTAATACCTATAAAACAAACATTTAATACTAACCTAAAGTTTCTTGAAAGAGTATTTTCTCAGGTTAATTCTCTGGACATGGATCCATATGGATGGATGATCTCAGCAACTTTTCAATCTTAAAGTCTATGAATCTTGTTCATCAGATCTTAAGGCAGTTTATAAATTTAGTCTGTTTCGACCATTGAAGTGGGGTGGCCCTTATATCAAACAAGAATTGCCTCTGCAGTCCTAGGGCCCAATTATTTGCAAGATGAAAAGTTTCTTAGACTCACCATTCCGATGATTTGAGCCTCCAAGGGTTCTGCTCCAGTGCTTTGTCCAATCTGATGCTTTCGGACTCCAAGGAGAGATAATTCTCCATTTAGATGTTCTAGAGCACCAGGGAGGATCTGCCTTTGGATTTTCAGCAGGTCAGGGCAAGGTGGTGGTGAGCAGTGGAGCATGGTGAAGCCTCTCGGCAAGATGAGGAGTAAGGTCTGCAAAGCCGCATGGGCTTGTGATTTAAATCCTTTGTGTCTACAGTCTGAGCAAGCATTCCAGCCTGTCATTGCCAAGGTTCATGGTGGGCTTTTTCAGGGAACACCCCTGCCCAAAGTCCCATGATCAAAGACATCATCTGCTTTTCACAGGCTTTCACGGCATGGCTGTAATTGGATACGCTCATCTTTTTCCTCAGATGCCAAATTTCCAAAATCCTATGCTGGCAGACACTACACTACTTCACTAACATACCACACATGAGCTGAACCAAAGTTTTTATTCTAATAACATTCAACTTATTACTATTTCATTTTCTATCCTAACTAAGATATCTTGGCTTACTCTGAGATCACAGTTTCTTATACTTTCTCCTAGAACATTTATGGTTTTAGCTTTCATATATAGGTGTGCTGAACTTCCCAAATTGAACTTCAGGAATGTTGTGGATAAGAGTGGAGGTATTTTTCCCATATATTTATTTGTTTTACAGTTTTATTTACTGAAGGGACTCTTTCTGCTGAGTTGCTGTTGTGAGAATCAGTTGGCTTTAAGCATGCATCTATGTGTCTGTGTCTGTTTTACATTTGTGTGTGTGTGTGTGTGAGTGTGTGTGTGTATGAGTGTGAGGTGTGTGTGTGTGGTGTGTGTGTGTGTGAGTGTGTGGTGTGTGTGTGTGTTAGGAGTTCTGTAAAGCCTTTTCATTCTCATTAATCTTCCATATTTTCTTTCTCTCCTGTTCTTTGTCTTCCTGGTTGACTTCATGGGCTTCCGTCAACCTGTGTCCCAGATGTTTAGAGTGTTCAAGATTGGCTGTAATAAATTCACTGGCAACTTCCTGTTCTTCTACTTGCTCCTGGGTCTCCTTCATGTCTATGCTTGAGACTCAGTTTACCAGTGAGGCCTCCCTTGATCCCTGTGTTAAACTTATAAAATCTCTCCTGCTAGCTCCCCGTGACCCCATCCCTTGCTCCCCCAAGCCTTTCCTTAGAATTTATCATCACTTCCCATATTATATCTGACTTATTTCTTTACTTGTCTAGTGGTGCACACCAGAACAGCTTCATGGATGCAGAGTGTTTAAGTGTTTTGTACACTAGTGTTAGCTACTGTGTTTCTATCATCTGGAATAGCATGTGCCTTGTACAAAGAGGCATAGAAAATGTCTAATGAGTGAGGTAACAAATAATTGTTTCTTCTTTATAGCAAAATGGGCATAGGACATGTGTGTGTGTGTGTGTGTGTGTGTGTGTGTGTGTGTGTGTGTGTGTATACATGTGTGTGTGCCCACAGGGTTCATTGCCCTGTGTATTCTATATTGCTGCCGACTTTATATTTCTTTCTTTGTGTGAAGCAGTCTCTCCCTGATCTGGAAGCTCACCAGTTGTCTAGACTGGCTGTCCAGCAAGTCCCTGAGATCTTCTTGTCTCTGCCTCCCCCAATCTGGGGGTGCAGACACCTGCTTCTGTGAGTGCTGGGGATCTAGATGCAGGGTCTCATTGCACAGCAGGCATGTTATCCATAGAGCTGTGTCTCCAGCCCCTCCATGAGATCTTTTTATGTCTCTAAAAATACAAGGCTTTTCAGGGGCTGGAGAGGTGGCTCAGAGGTTGGGAGCACTGGCTGTTCTTCCCAAGGTCCTGAGTTCAATTCCCAGCAACCACATGGTGGCTCACAGCCATCTACATTGAGATCTGCCCGGCATATATGTAGAGCAAATACTGTATACATAATAAACAAATAAACAAACAAATAAATAAATAAACAAATAAATAAATAAATGTTTAAAAAAAAAGAATACAAGGCTTTTCAAAAATAACTTCTGGATTCTCCATTTCCTTTGTTCTCAGAGTCCCCCTCCCCACTTCTTAGCTGGATTCTGTCTTTTCATGTTGGTGGCTTTCTTTGAATGACTTGTGATCCTAGGAGGCTGGTTCACGGTTGAATCACAGATGGACTGATTACTAGGGGCATTATGAATATGAGAAGTGTTTCCATAAATATCCACCTGTATTTTCTCTTGAGCATTTCCATCTCCTTAAAGAGACACTCTCAACTTTCTGACTGAGGAGCATAAACCAGTGTGCTTGAGCCTAATGCCTCATGGAGAAAGGCCATGGATCTCACCGTGAGGGAGGGGCTTTCATTTAATCTCTTTCAAGATCCTAAGAGCACTTTCTCTCACTTGCTTACTTTGGGTCTAGAACCTTTTGGACAATAATATTGCTGCCACCTGCTGCAGTCCAGGAGGAGCAACAAACCCATTGTGCATAAAGAGGAAGGTCTAATAGCCCCATTTTATCCACTGCCCTATATTCAGCTCCCTACTTCAAATTCCTAGCCTTCTGGGATCTGATGGTGCAAATTAGCATGTCTTTAGCGCTTCCTTTTTTTTTTTTTACTTTCTCCATTCTGCCAAGTCAATTCTCACTCATGTATCCATTGTCCACATTCCAAAACAGTGCAGGAATCTTTTGTCTAGAGTTATCTCCCCTCGAGGTGTGTCCTTGACGTCTTTCTTGTTTAAAGCAGATGCCTTTGCTGTTTTTAGTGGCATTTCAATGGAGCAGAAATGATAGACAAGTAACAAATCTCGAATAAGGATTAAGTGAAACTCGAAAGGGCGAGTGACTGACGGGGGTTACCACTCACCGTGTTGAGTGCAGTCACCCTGGCTTGATGCCTAAGCTGGTGTGTGTGCTATAGAGCCTGTAGGGACCACTACAAGGGCAGCATTTGCTTAAACTAAGCGTGTTGTCATGTTTGACATGTCATGAAACAAGCTCACAGCGCTGACTCAGGAAGCCACCAATATCTGTGGTGGGATGAAGTTGGTTTGATAAGAAATTACATGAATTGGGGCACAGTAGCCTACTCTTCTTCAGTGATTCCCAGAAGGGAGTTTTACTGAGTACTGACTTGTGAAAAAAGTGTCTCTCTCCCGTCCTGGTCCCTTTCCTAATCATCCTGTGCTTAAAGAACAGGCTAGGTTGTATGTGTGTATCATTAATTCAACAGAATCTGACGAATATCTATAATGTGTAAGCCATTGGTGAGGCTGGGCATTAAAAAATAAATTAGTAATGGTCCTGACCTCTGAGTGACTGTAATTGAATTGACAAAACAAATATTTTAAAGATAATATAAGAGCTGGATCTGTAGCGCAGTGGTGACCACTTACACTAAGCCCTGACTTTGATTCCCAGCACTTTAGACGATAAGAAGAAGCTCCAAGGAGTATATGGGCAACACAAATTAGACTTGGTGTATGTATATTTTTCTGTTTTGGGAGAGGGGCACAAGGATGGGAGGGTGGACCTGGGAGGATGGGAAGCAGGTATGATGGGGTATGTTGTGTGAAATTCCCAAGTAATCAATAAAAACGTTATGTTGGAAGAAAAAGGAGATAGTAATATCATATTAGTTACTTTTCTCATCACGGAGGCAAAAATACTTGCAGAAGCAACTTAAGAGAGGACTTATTTATCTCTGCTCCTGGTTTCAAGGAGTTTTAGTCCATCTTGCTGAGGAAGGCAAGATGGCAGGAACAGCAAGCTCAGTTCATGCCGGCAGGATTGCAAGGGAGTTTGTCTTATCCGGGCAGCTGACTAGGAAACAGAAGAAGCTAAGACAGAATCAAGCACAGCATAACCTTCCAGTGCCACCTCTGCCAGCTAGACCTCATGTCCTAAAGGTTCCCCCCAAATGGTACCACCAGCTCAAGTTTTCAAATATGTGGGCTTATTACGCAGGACATTTCAGATTCGAATCATAAAAAATATAGACCCAGACGGTGGCTATGTTGGTCATTCTTTCACATTTTATACTAAAAACTAAACGGCTGTCTTTTCATCTGTATGGGACCAGAGCTGTCAATTTTCCAGAGTGTGGAATGGAATAATGAAGAAATGCAATGTATGTCAGACCGCACAGTTTCTAACCCACATTTCTAAGATGGATATTTGAGTGGAGGAGGCAGCCATTAACAGATATGGGGCCTGATGAAGAAGGTGAAACCTGTCCTTTGGGGAACTGTTTTGTTTTGAGGCAGGATCTTGCTGTTTTGGAACTGGCTGTGACGCCCAGGCAGGAGTCAAACTCCGCTAGCTTTGTCCTCTAGAATGCTTACTGGTAGTCACCACCAGGTTGACCTGGAGCTCTTGTTTTGATTACGGTTATTCAGTGACTTTCCACAGAAGCCAGTAAAATAGGAGTGATGGAATAGTTGAGCAACTGAGAAGGCATCTGTAAAGTGCCTGGTGCACTATACTCCATAATAGTTACCAGTCAGCCCACGAGGAATAGGGAGACCTGTCTGAACCAGACATAACCTACTCACAAGCCCCGCCTTAGTCCTGTAATTGTCTCCACCAGGAAAACCTTGTGTGACCTACTCTTGACCTGCTGACCGGAGGAGACAGGAAGTGAGCTCAGAACTCCCTCAGGCATCTGCAGCTGCTCAACCGTCAGCATGCAGCTGTCTGCAGGTGACCCAGTCAGGATCTGAAGAGCGGGTTGTCGATTCATGCCCCTTGGCTGTTCTATGTCACAGCAAACACAGTCTTGAGTCTTGAGTGAATTTGGGTGAATTTAGCTTTTCAACCTCAATAGGTGTGTGTGTGTGTGTGTGTGTGTGTGTGTGTGTGTGTGTGTGTGTG
>CAJQZJ010033427.1:400447-431703 GCA_907164525.1 Lophiomys imhausi
GTGTGTGTGTGTGTGTGTGTGTGTGTGTGTGTGTGTGTGTGTGTGTGTTAAAAAATAAAACACCAGCACTGGGTAAACAAATATAGTATGGTTATAGACTTCATGGAGCAGGCTCACCTCTGAAGTGTTAGCACCCTCACTGGGTACCCAGGATGGAGCAGGGCCTTCCAGGTCAAATATATATATGTTTGTAATATATATTATTTGTAATATATATTTGTAATATGTATATGTTTGTATAATATATATATTATTTGTAATATATATTACAAATAATATATATACTGTAATATATATATTACAAATGTATTTCCATGTCACAAGTGTCATTTCATAGTCCACTGTGTGAACATTTAATTTCGTTTTCTCATGCTGAAACTCCACTTAGCTTATGGTGGTTAGTTCTCCCTTGACAAGGCTATTGGTGTAGTCATTTCTACTGCCCTCTGAACAATTTCCGAACTCTACCTTTCCTCTTCTCTTTTTCTCCCTCTATGCGCTCATAGTTCTGAATCTCTTTCTGATGCTGAAGGAGAGTCACCCTCTCCTGTCAATCTTCTGTGGACATTTGCCGTGCTCAGGTACCTTGCCACTTGTTCCCCTGCCCTTTGAAACACAAATGATTTTTCTGGGGGAATCTGAGAAATGGAGCCTTCCAGGCTCCTTCATCATCTGGGCTCTCACCTCCACGCCTCTCTCCAGTCAGGTCCTCAGTTGGGAGTCGGACCCGGGTCCCATGCTTGTTTCGTGGTGGTCCTTCAGCAGCCCTTCAAGCTCCCAGACTTAGCTAACTTGTCCCATGTTGTCTCATTCTCTGACCTTTCCTCTAAACACTCCTGCCCCAGCCTCCTTGGCACTCTCTTGTACCTTTATGATTTACAGTTTGGTCTCTCTTAGGATAAAAGAAATGCTTCCTTTTTGGGGTGAAAAAGGTTTTACATCTACTGTCTTCAGACGTATTCTCCATGTCTAATTTGAAATTAGAGTTTCACAGAGTAATAGGCCAAGTTCTTTGCATCCTCAAGTTCTAATCATTTTGAATTTTGGTTCTGTGCTTCAGGAATAAGGGGTGGGGTAGCAATAAAACTCACATTTCTCTCTCTCTCTCTCTTTCTTTTTAGTGTTTTTTTTTTTTTTTTGAGACAGTGTTTTTCTACATAGCCTTGGCTGTCCAGGAACTCACTCTGTAGACCAGGCTGACCTAAAACTCCTGGAGGTCTGCCTGCCTCTGCCTCCCAAGTGCTGAGATTAAAGGCATGAGTCACCACTGCCCAGCCAAAACTCACATTTCTAACCCATTCCCTGCTCATCAATTCTACCCCTTCATTGTCGAGACAAGATGTAGGGTCTGTGAAGCACCTTAGTAATGGTGGAGATTAAGTGGACCATACAGGCTGTGGTTGGATGGGATGTAGGGCTGAGAGAGATAGAGGAGCTAAGGGTAATTCCCTGGTTTCTGGCCCCAGCAGCTGAGTATTGCATAATATAATTGTCTGGACTGCAGCTTTATGGTACAGACTTAAGGATGAATATCAAGACCTGGTTTTGTCTGCATTAAGTTTGAGATGTTTGTGAGAGACCTCCTACAGAGGGATGTCAGGCAGATAATTAGATTTCTGAGATTGGTTCTCAGAGGATATCACTTTGGGAGATGTCAGAAGACAGATGGTGCTAAGTGATGGAAATGGACCTCACGTGGTCTCAAGAGTTTGGGCGGGGCTTAGGCTTTGTTGTGTGGTCCTAAAGTACCCCACCCATGAACTGGGTGAGGAAGAGAGCTGTGGCTCCAGGGGCTCTTGGACACAGCAGGTAGACTCTAGATCCCCTGACAGCTGCTACAGCTCAATCTACATTAGCCTGGTGATCTGTGGCAGTTCCCAGCTGGGTGTAGCCATCAGGGCAGGCTCAAGCTTTTCAGGAGTGGGAGCAGAAGAGGGAGGAATCCGCCCTGCTGAATGGGGTGGGTGAGGAAGTATTTCCAGGTGAGAATGAGGTGCTGAGACCTGGATAGTGTTAATCATTCTTCAAGGAAAGCAGAGCCCAGAGCCCACTGTTTCCTGGCCCGAGGTGAGCCTGGAACCGCATATCTGAACATGTTCTCTTCTGGAGGATCTCAGAGCTGGGTGGTAGTATCCCACACCTGCATATTCCTTATAAATGCCGAAAGCCACAGGCATCCTTCCATCTCGGAAGGCATCACATTTAGGAAAGTCAGCTCAATCTTCCCTTATAATTTAAAGGAATTTCCTCAAGGGAATTAAAGGCATTCAAATGTATAGTCCAAGCACCATTAATTAAATTCTTATTTCCCTTTCTGTCCACACACCTTATTATGCACTCCAGCTGCTCTGGTGTCACCATCCTCAAACCTGCCCCCTAAGATACCCAAATATATGTAAATAACCCCATTCCAGCTCCTGCTCCCTCAGCTACATAAGTACCATAGCTGCTGCCATTGCCTCCTCCTCCCTTCTCTCTCTCTCTCCTCCCTCCTTCTCTCCCTTTCTTTTCTCCACATCTCCTTGTTCCCTTTATTGTGGATATAGGTTTGACTCCTATAAACAGGTATTCTTTAGTTTACTTCCAGGTTATAGCCTGATAAACCCACTTAACTAGAAATCATGATAACTTTAAAATGCATTTTACACCTCTAACCTACTAACATGGTAGCTTAGCAACATTATGCATTATAGATTACCCTTTACTGCCCTTGTCATCTTGGGACTGTCTGGAAGATGTAAGTGGCCTATAGGACATACTGCTGGCCAGAGACCAGATTAAGGTTTGATTGGATTTGTACTGAGTGCTTATGGCTTTTGCATCACCGTGAAGTCAAGAAATGACAAGAAGAACCATGGTAATTCAGGCACAGTCTGTATATAATAAGGGAAGTTAGGGGAAGGGATGTCATCCTATTATATGTGGGAGAAAGGTTAATGGAATTAGGTAAGGTAAAGTGATGGGTATTTTAGCATCAGCTCCCACTGTTAAGTTAAACTGTGCTTCTAAGATCTCATTTGAACTTCTTAAACCCCTTACGGTATGTTCTTTTTTTTTTTTATCTTTGTGTGTATGTGTATGTGCATGTGTGTTCATGTGTGTGAGTGCAGGTGCATAGACACATGAGGTCAGAGAACAACTGTGGGCATTGGTCCTCGCCTTCTACCTTGTTCGAGAAAGGGTCTCTTGTTGTTTGCTGCTGCATAAGCTAGGGTAACTGGACCATGAGCTTCTTGGAGTTCTCCTGTCAGGCTTGTGTAGGAAATCATTTACTCACTGGGACATTCCCGGTCCTACAGTACATTTAAAACGTATGAATACGGTTTGAAATGGGAGTAACCCAAGGTTCAGATACCAGGTGAGGTGGCAAAAGCCACAGTGCTTTTAAAAAGAGAGAAGACCAGAGCTGCTTCCCAGCATGGAGGTTGGAGAGATGTAGAATAAGCCCTCTTCTCCCTCTGCCCGATCTTCCCTTTCCACAGTAGGACAGAGGCAATCTCACCTTTTGGTCAGGAAACTAGGGAACAAACCAAGAACTAGGGCTGTTCTGGCTCCCAGTCTCCTTCTCTGTAAAACAAAGAGGCTAGAACAGATGGCATCAGATCAGATTCTGTGAATGTTGGCATAACCCACAGAAAACACAGCTGCCTCCTGACCTAGTGCTGACGTAGCCACGAGCTTAGAGAAACACTGCCAGACATCCCCAGAGTAACTTAGAGAGGGATTCAGTCTCTGCTGAACTCTCTGAAAGAACATGCGAAAGTCATCAGAACTGAAATGGAACCACTTATGTCAAGCCCTAACTAAAATGGGAAGAGAGAAGGAAGGAAGGAAGGGAGGGAGGGAGGGAGGGAGGGAGGGAGGGAGGGAGGAAGGAAGGGAGGAAGGAAGGGAGGAAGGAGAAGAGAGAGAAAGGAATAAAGAAAGAAAGGAAGAGAAAGAAGGGAGGAAAGGAAAGAAGGAGGGAGGGAAGAAGGCGTTATAAAAAGGGGTCCTCACAATTATATGTGTGGTAACAAGAAATACAGAACATTGTAGCCGGGCGGTGGTGGCGCACGCCTTTAATCCCAGCACTTGGGAGGCAGAGGCAGGCGGATCTTTGTGAGTTCGAGGCCAGCCTGGTCTACAAAGCAAGTCCAGGACAGCCAGAGATATTCAGAGAAACCCTGTCTCGAAAAACCAAAAAAATAAAAAAATAAAAAAAATAAAAAAGAAATACAGAACATTACCGAAGCCATAACCTTCCAAAAGAACACATCTACAAGAACATTTGTCCAGGAACCCTCTGTCCAACCCCAGGCTGATGACATCCTTGTTATTCATCCTTGTAGCAAGGGATTATTGTTTCAAAATATCTTGTGTAAGCTTCCCCATTTTCTGCTTTGAACACTTCTGCCTAGTCCTCAAGGACCACGTCTTCCCATTGCAGGGTCCTATGTTCCCAGATCAACCCCAGTGTTCTTGGAGGATGTCTCTTGTTGCTGTTCAGACTGACAAACATCAAAGGGATGCTCTATTCAAACCATGACAACACTCAATCCCTCCCCTTCTCCTTCTCAAATACTGTCATCGTGGTCCTCACCTCTTCCCATCTCCTGATAGCTCCAGTCTCTGAAGGCTGTCCTCTTCCTTCTCCCGTTTCATTCTGGGGTCTATTTCTCTGCCTCCTCTACCACAAAGGAAGCTCCTCTATAGGGCCACACACTGAGTGCTCTTCACTCCGGACCCCTGGGAAAGTCTGACATAGGGGCCTCTCACGGCCCTAAGGGGGGAGGGGGGCCAGGGCCCTCCCAAGTGGGGAGGTGAGTTCCTAGAGACCAGGGCTCCACTGAGCAGACTGTGCAGGAGAGGCCCTGAGCGGGCGATGCCTCCCTTGTCTGAGCTTGGAACACATGGCCAGCACACAGCCAGTCCTTTGCCTCCTCTAGTACCTCAGTTGCTTTCCAAGGACACTGGTCCTGCTGATCTGGGGTCTCTCTCTCTCCTATCCCAGCATGCCCGTGAAGGACAGGGAAGGCAGAGACTTTTAACGGAAGTGGAAAATGGGGGAAGCCAGAAAGAGGAAGGAGAACAAAGGAACTTCCCAGCAGCAGGGCTGAGAGGCTGAAAGATAGGAACACTCTCTCAAGGGACCTTTATAGACTCCATCCCATCTTAAGTTCCCAATGACTGTTGTCTGATGGAGCGGGAACCTTCTCTTGGTTCCCCTGCTGAGGACTCCCTTATAGACTAGTGGGAGCGAAAGAAAAAAAATGATAAACGAAAGCAAAGAAAGAGGGAAGGAGGAGGGGAGAAAAGAGTTGAGGGAGAAAGAGGGAGAAAAGAGAGCTAGCCCTGTTACCATAGCAGGAGGCAAGCAGGTCTCACTCCCCACCCCAGCCTCTGTGCTGGAGGCCCTGCCCACAAGGGAGGGACTGCCTGAGATATTCTTAGTTTCCCACCCTGCTTCTGGTTCTGCTTGTGCCTCTGGACAATCATGGTGATCCTTGGATCTGGTAGACTCGTGTATGAGCCATGCCAGCTCAACCTGACCACCTGATCAGATGGGCGTGCTGGAAAGATCTGTTTATAAAGTAAACTCCTCCAGGCTGAGTTTTCATTGTCTAAATCCTAGTGTTCCCTGTACTAGGTTTCCCACACTGGCACATAGTAGGTGTTCAATGTTGATGCAATAGAAATAAGTAGAGGTGATTTTTTTATTGAAAAATTTTTATTATGTGAATTTCACATCATGCACCCTGTTTCCTCTTATCTCCTACCTCCCCTCAGACCCACCCTCCACCCTTGCAATCTGTCCCCACATAAAAAATAAAATCTCATTGTGGAAGTTGCAGTGTCTCAGTGTGTCCCACAATGTTCCCTTTGTCCACACATTTTGCTTGCAAATGTTCATTAAAATGACTCCTTGGTCTGGTTTCTGTTACTTTGTCAATACTGGAACCTCACTGGAACTCCTCTCAGATATGCTGTAACTGTCCTGTATCGTGGAGATCCTATAGTTTTTTGTTGTAGAACTGATCTCTTCTTGCACTCCAGCAGTTCATCCATTGGGTAGATGTTGAGGTGGGCCAACTCAAAGCCCTGGTTCTGGAGCTGCAACCCCCACTTGTAGGGCCAGTTCTACTATGAAAAGGTACAGGGCCTGCTCTCCCAAGTGCTGCAGCTTATGAGGGCCAGGACAGCTCTCCTGCTTTTGTGACCCCCATGTGGGCCAGATCCCTGCAGCCAATGGTGGGGAGGGAAAAGGGGGGTTGGGGATCTCTCCCTAGCCAATACCACCACATAACAAGACAGAAGGCAGGGCTGGCTCTCCCACACTCACTCCCTCAAGACTGGTTCGCCTACAACTCCCATATCCAGGACCAGCTGTATTGTGCTACCCAGGCATGGTGCAGGGCTTGTTCTCCCTTGCTCTTGTGACCCCATCTGAGCCAGGTCTCACCCCAGGGCTGGGTTTCCATCACCCCCAAATCCAGGGCCAGGCAGAGTTCTTCTAGTTTCTGACTTGTTTCCTTTCCTGGGAACCCATCTTGCCTCATACTGGTCTGGTAGTCATCACAGGCTACCCCATGATGCCAACGTTGTGTTGGTATCCAGCTTGATTTTTTTCCAGGAATGTTAGGCTACTATTCATTCAGATGTTCATAGGTCAGAATACTGAATGTAGATATAGCCTCTCTCCTTTCTGCCATCTATTGATGCACATGTGACGTAGCGGGCACATCTGTAATGTCTCTAGGGGCAGGTTTTTTGGCTTTTGCTTTTGTTTTTACAGGCAGGCCTCCAAAAGTCCAAAGCCAGGGCCACTTCTAGTGGATACAGACCCAACTCTAACCTTGACTTCCAGTGCAGCATAATTCTCACAGTGACAGTCCCAGAAAGGGCAGGGCTCGCGCGCACACACACCCGGGTCCCCACAAAGTGATTGCATGGCAGGAAGGGCAGTACACAGGCTAAGTGAAGATCTGGTGTCACTCCTACACCCTTAGACACAAGACCTAAGGGCTGGAGAGATGGCTCAGTGGTTAAAAATGCTTACTCTTCTTGTGGAGGGCCCAGGCTCATTCCCCAGCACTGACATCGGAGGACTCACAACTGCCTTTAACTCCAGTTACGGAGCATCTGAACCCTCTTTGGGCCTCTATGGGTGTCTTAGTCAAAAGTTTCTATTGCTGTAACAAAACACCGTGACCAAAAAACATGCTGGGGAGGAAAGGGTTTATTTTGCCTACACTTCCGTATCATATCACTGTTCATCATTGAAGGAAGCATGATACCGTACTTTTAAATTATTAAGCACTTATTTATTAATAACTATATTCACTTATAACAAATACACTTACTACTATTCCTATAAATTCCTACAACCCCTATGAATGCCTACAACCCCTATACATTCCTACAACCCCTAAGACCTAACCACTAAACCTATTGATAACTATTACAACTATTTTTCTAAGGATACAGTCTCTGGGGCAGGTCCTCAGTCGTCAGGAACACAGTCTCTGGGGTAGACTCTTTAATACACTTAGCAGTCCTTTTTCTGGAATGTCTCAGACACAGGTTCGTCCGGGTAAATTGGCTATCGAAGTCTCACCTTAAATAAGGCTTGAGGCTTTCTTCTCTCTGGGAGACCTCAGCGTCTATAAACCAACTTACTTCCTTCGTATCAGCAACTCTGCCGCTCTGCCTCAGTCTTTAAAGCTGGCCACAGTTCCGTTCAGGCCGCTGTTCGAACAGGTCAAACCCCTCTAGGCAAAAGCTGAGCCACAGGGTTTAGTCCTTGACCTTTTGCTGTCTTGCTGAGGCTTTATCTGCTCACCAGCTTCCTTCTGCCTCAGGGAGATCTGGCCATTGGTCTACCAGCACTTTCTCCAGCAGGACTCTCGGAGCTCTCTCGTATTGTGGGCCTTAGCACTCAGCTCTCCAGGCTCATCCACTTGTCCTTAAATAGGATCGCTCCTTGTTCCACCTGCTTCAGCTTAATTTGGGCTCTGCCCACTTAGCAGTTGAAAGCAATGCCAGGTCATAAAGTCTTTGCTTGTTTCACCTGGCTTCAACCTTGTTTTTCAGTCCAAAGAGACTCCCCTCATTTCACCTGACTTCATCCATAAGCTGATAAGCTAATTGCTCACAGCAAAGTTGATCCTCATGCCCCGAATTAAGAGACTGTATCAGAAACCTAGATATTCGGGCTAGAGAAATGGCTCAGCGGTTAAGAGCACTGGCTGCTCTTCCAGAGGTCATGAGTTCAATTCCCAGCAACCACATGGTGGCTCACAACCATCCATAATGAAATCTGGTGCCCTCTTCTGGCCTGTAGATATACCTGCAGACAGAACACCTTATACATAATAAATAAATCTTTAAAAAAAAATGAAATAAAAAAAGAGACCTAGATATTCACTAAATCTAACTTATATTAATCTATCAACCCCTACAGAAGCAGGAGCTGATGCAGAGGCCATGGAGGGGTGCTGTTCAATGGCTAGCTCACCATAACTTGCTCAGCCTGCTTGCTCATAAGAATCCAGAGCAAACAGCCCAGGCATGACATCACCCACAATGGGCTGGGCCCTCCCTCATCGATCACTAATTAAGAAAATGCCCTACAGCTGGATCTTATGGAGGCATTTTCTAAATTGAAGTTCCCTCCTTTCAGATAACTCTACCTTGTGTCAAGTTGACATAAAACCATCCAGCACAATGAGCACCTGTATTTACATGCACAACACCCCCCCACACACATGTAGACACAATATTTTTTTCTTGAGATTTAGTCTTTTTTAAAAGAATATTTATTTATTACTTCAGGTTACACCTCCATCACAGTGTCCTCTTTCCACCCCTCCCAATCCCTCCCTCCACCCTCTACCCCCTATTCCTTCTATCCCACTCCTCTGGAGTGGAGCGTCCCTACAACAGTCCCCCACCCCAGTTCAGCAGTCATATGAGGACCAAGAGCCTCCTCATACATTGGGGCCTACAAGGCAGCACCATTAGGGGAAAGTGTCTCATTGACAGGAAAAAAAGTCTATGTTCATGTTCCCTTTGGTGTATTGGTTGTAGTATAGTTATCCTGTACTATATGGCTAAAATCTGACTATAAGTGAATAGATGCCATGTGCATCCTTCTGAGTCTGGGTTAGCTCACTCAGGATGAGCTTCTCTAGTTCCATCCATTTGGCTGCAATTTGCATGATTTGGTTGTTTCTGATGGCTGAGTAGCATTCCATTGTGTAGATGTAGCACAGTTTTTTAATCCATTCTTCGGTAGATGGACATCTGGGTTGTTTCCAGTTTCTAGCTATTACAAATAAGGCTGCTATAAACATAGATGAGGAAACTTCCTTATGATTCCGTGAAGAGGCATTTGGGTGTATACCCAGAAGTGGTATGGCTGGTTCCTGAGACAAAGCTATTCCAAGTTTTCTAAGATATCGCCAGACTGACCTCCATAGTGGTTGCACAAGCCTGCACTCCTACCAGCAATGGAGGAGGGTTCCCCTTTCTCCACACCCTCGCCAGCATGTGCTGTCTTTGAGTTTTTGATCTTAGCCATTCTGACAGGTATGAGATGGAATCTCAGAGTCATCTTGAGTTGCATTTCTCTTTTGTCTGTTTTTGTTGTTTGAGATACCATGTAACCCTGGCTGGCCTGGAACTCACAGAGACCTGCCTGCCTCTGCTCTGAGTGCTGGCACTAAAGGTATGTACCACCATGTCTGGCTAGACATCATTTTTAGAAGGATAAGAGGAAGATGGAAGAGGTGAAGAGAAGGGGAAGGAAGAGGAGGAGGAAAGAGCAAAAAGCCCTAAACATGTCCTGGGGGTTGTGCTAGTGCCACAACCCCATGCAGCTGATGTGACGGCCATGTGAAGCTGATGACTGCTTGAGTAATAGTGGCAGGCATTGAATAAAAAGCCCTTCACTCATTTGCACTTCTTTTCCCTTCTGTCCTCCCAGCTTCGGCCCACACTCTACAGGAGTGTGCATCTGGGCCTCAGGCACCCTCTACTGGGCTTCCAGCAAGGCAAAGGATTGATGGGGGGAGACCAGTAGTCTGGGTTTCTTTGGTGTGCATCTCCTCATACCACAGCAGATGGAGCCCGTGGCCTGTGGTCTCTCTCCAGGCAGGAAGGACTTTGGGCTTTTCCCAGGGAGAGGGGGTTGTGTAATGATTCCACTGCCCTGACCTGCCTGACCCTCCCTTCGGCTTCTAGAGACTCTATGCCCTCAGAAATTCCTCCCACTGCCGTCCTTAGGGGATTTCCTTTCTCAGGGAGAACAAAATGACCTCTCTTTGGTTTTTTTCAAAACTGCCTGGGAACAAGTCTCTCAGAGCTGACCTGACTCTCAGCACAGAACCCAATTGGAGTGCTTCCCAATGGGTCTCGCCTCTGCAGCCCCTTCTCCACTCCCAGCCACAGACCTGGATGTGACTGAGGTCTGCAAACAAGAAAGAGTGTCCGGTTGAACACCCAAAGTGCCTCCCCCTCCGGGAACCCAGAGTGGTTCCAGCTCAGATCAGTGGCAGAGTCCCTGGCCTGATGGGAGCGTAAGGCAAAGGTGGTCTCAGGGCAGGAACTAGCATGGGGAACAGAACAACCAGTTACCTTAAGGCCCAGGGTACAGTGGCTGAAACATTAAATTCCTGTTATTATGCCACTTGTAATTAATTATGGCACACACACACATATGTACATGCATGGGTGCACATATATAGCAAGCGCCTGTGGAAGCAAGAGGTTGAGGTCTGGTGTCTTTCAGTTGCTTTCAAATATATACATACACACACACATATATGTCTGTGTGTGCATGTGCATTCGTGTGTGTGTGTGTGTGTGTGTGTGTGTGTGTGTGTATACACATTTTTTTTTTTGAGGCAGGGTCTCTCGCTGAATCTGGAACAAGCTCCTGGGATCCTCCTGTCTCTTTTTCTAGCCACTGGCTTCTCTTAGCCTCTGGGATTTCACTTTTCTTTTAATAAAGTAAGAGGGAAAATGGAGTCAGCTTTCCTTGGTTTCCTCACTTCCTAAGATTCACACAAAGCTAGGCATGATGGTGTACAACTCTAATCCCAGCACTTGGGATGCAAGAAGATTAGGAGTTAAGATACATAGCAAGTTTGGGGCCAGCCTGGGCTGCATGAGATTCTTTAAAAAAAAAAAAGTATGTGTTTATCAGGTAAGACTTACCATATACACATCTACCTGTGTTGGGCTACTAAGTAGCAAGAATTAAGAACCGGGGCACAAGGGGCTGGAGACATGGCTCAGTGGTTAAGAGCGTTGGCTGCTCTTCCAAAGGACCTGGGTTCAAATCCCAGCACCCACATGGCAGTTCACAGCTGTCTATAATTGCCAAGTGTGGTATGCATGCCTTTAATCCCAGCACTTGGGAGGCAGAGGCAGGTGGATCTCTGTGAGTTCAATACTAGCCTGGTCTACAAAGTGAATCCAGAACAGCCAGGGCTCCCTTACACAGAGAAACCTTCTCGAAAAACCAAAAAAAAAAAAAAAAAAAAAAAAGAATTGGGTCACAGAGATGGGCACTGTCAAGTTGCTAAATCTGAGACCAGCAGCAGGATTCTGTGCTGCTGGAGAAAGACCCCCAGCTCTAAATGTAGAAAGACAGAATCAGCTAACGGCGATTTCTAGAAGATCTTGCTCGGTATGCAACACGCCCTGTGAGAAGCTGCTTGGACTCATTCAGTTAATCAGTGTTTGCTAAGTGTCAACAATATCTGAAGTGCTCTGCTAAGGGCTTGGGGGTGGGCATTGGGGAAGGTGGGTAAAGCAATAAAATGCAGGAGGTCCAGTTCCTGCCCTCCAGAAAACTAGCAGTACCCCACATCCCTGGATAGTCCTTCACACACCCACACCTGGCCAGCTCTGAGGCCCAGGATGCCTGGTGCTACAGTGGCCTTTGGAGGTAACCTGGGGTTGTGGCTCTGCTCAGCCTGTGACCTCCACAGACAAGAAAAAGACCATGGTGGGAGGCGTGAGCGTGCACACACCCCTATGTGTGGGATGTGGGGTGAATCTGATCCCTTTTCAAGCTGGAGGCTCTGGAGGGCAGGAAGGGGCCAGCCCTCTCGTCCTGCTGCTCATGTCACACAGAGCAGCCACTGACCTCAGGAAGGAGTCCCAGCCACAGACCCCCACAGTGACACAGACACTTGGCTGGCCACCTGCTTCCTCTTCGTTGTTCACATGACTCCTGTGACCTGTGCCAAAATGAATACCAGACTCCAGGAAAGAAAGTTCCTGGGAACCAGAACCTATGGGGCTGGAGAGGATCCCTGTGATGTGACCACCACTCTTGAGAGATAACCCAATGTGCACATGCGCGTTCACATCAGAAGCAGCCCAAGATGAGGAGGCAAGCTCGCCTCAATAGCTTCAACATTGAAGTATTGAAATTACTTCAACGGTTCTGAGGCCTCCGAATTTGGTGGTTTGCTCAGTTCCTGGGCTGCTGTGATATTTTAAAAATATTTTGGATGTGATGCTTTTAACGGAGTTGAATTAAATGCCCGTGTGTTCTCTGTGAACGGCCCCCTGTGAAAGATTTCGAACTCACTGCTGAACATATTTTACTCAACACACGTGAAGCGTTTTGTCAGTGGTGGATTTTGTGCTTGTTTCTCATCTTGTTGAAAACAACTGGGAGCAGTCAGTCCCAAAGCAGTGTTCTGTCTGCCGCACTTGACTTTGGAGTGTGACACAAATGACCACCACAGTGTCCCAGAGAGATATGCTTTTATTGTTTTCTAGTTGTCAGCAGTGCAAGTTTGCAGAGATAAACTGTAAAAAGAGGTAAAATGATCTATACACGAGAAAATGTATAATTGGTTTGAAGTACTAAGTTGGACTGCCAACTTAAGCTTTTTGTTGTTTTACGACAGGGCTTCACACTCTGCAGCCCAGGTTGGCCTTGAACTCACTCGTGTCAATCTTTTTGCCTCAGCCTCTTAAAGATTGGGATCACAGGAGTGCACCCCCACACCTGGTTTTCTAAAGTTATTTTTGTTTTAATCCTTTCTGAACTCATGTGCTAGGGAAGCCAGCCTTGAAAAAAAAATTATGCAGGGTGGGGAGCAGGTTCGGTGGGAAAAGTACTTACCCACAAGCCTGACAATCTAAATTCAATCCCCAGGATCCACATGATATAAGGAGAGAACCAAGTCCACCAAGTTGCCCTCTCACCTCCACACAAGTAGTGTTCTAGTGTACTCCCCCCACATACCCCAAATAAGTAGAATAAAGTGCAATTTACATTGTTCAAATAAATAAATAAATAAAACGTTTTGATAAGCCTTAATAGGTTGACTCAGGTGGCAAATAGTGAAGGTGGATCTTGAACTCAGAGTGATCTATCAATTTTCTAGGAAAGCCACATAGTCGGTGAGCCTGGCGAGCTACTGCTCGTTGGGGATTGGCAGAACTGGGGCAAGCTCTGATAAGGGAATAAACCTGTTCAAGGAAACATACAGGGCTCTTGAGGCTGGCTTCCTGGGAAGAACCATTCTTGTGGCATAATCGGCCAGATGTCTTTGTTCCAACATACTTTTCACAACCTCTTCCACAGGAAGCCTTCCGACGAAGGCTGCGAAATCACCTTTGACTATTGAGGTATAAGCTTGAGAGACCAGGGCAAAGGTGCGTCTCCTCTTGCATCTCTAAGGGCTTCCATGATTGGCTGCACAGTCTTGGACCACTAGTGGGCGTTGATGGTGGTACAGATCCTGGGGAAATCTCTCTGCCAGATCCGCTGTCCTACTGACCAGATTCCCCCAAGTTCAGAGTTTGCAGACTTTATAGTAGGTGGTATCCTCTTCCAAATGTATCTTGCATTAGTCACGTTGTTATGGAGCAAATACAAAGCCAGACGTTGACCGTACACTGGAGGTGTGCCGATACCCCCAGAAGCCTCAAGCTCCTGGTTCGCGCACTGATCTAGCAGCTTTCGGAAACTGAAAGCACTGTCCACCGTCACAGCCACTGGCATCTCTCATGGCCGCTGACCCTGCCAGACCAAAGCCCAAGCTGGCCCTCATGCCATTGTGCCCCGGGTGACAGGAATTCAGGTTTTAAGATGCCCATCCCTTGGCACACACGTGTTCTAATACTCAGCACAGGTATATACTCACACTGTAACTGCTAACAAATGACTAGTTGATACGGAAGGACTGACACAGGTCACCCTTGTCCTGAGTGTGCCCCATATTCTACCCCCTTACCCTTCGGTTTAACCCTGTCAAGCCTAGCTGAGCACGGGTTAGGTCCAGACTCTGGTCAGGAACTGAAGATACAAAGTAAACTATGCTTTTTCCCTCATGGGAACGTGAGGGCAAACCTATTCTGGTAGTTCGTGCAAAGATGTGGAAGGATAGGATTCTACCCTTCAAGGTCAGGGCAGAAGGCATAATGAGTGGATTTTGAAGGGCTGGTGAGTATTTTCAAGGTGGGGCAGTGCAGTTCAAGCAGAAGAAATTAGTAGATACACAGGTCACTGGGAGATAGGGTCAGAGGAGAGAAGAGTAAGCCAAAGGGCTCAAATGTGCAGAGCCCTCCAAATACAGTATTCTCAGAGCTTGGCCTTAGCCTACAAGCAAGTAGGGGAGGAAGGTTTGCAAGTACATAAGAAGGTGAGTGGCTGGCTTTGGAACTGGGCAGAAGGCTCTACATGGGAGATTGCCTGGCACTTCCAGTAGTGACTTCTGTTAGCTGAACCTGCCTCACAAATACACAGCATGAGGCTGTTACACATAAGGCCCCTGCTCCCACAGCTGCACACCTAGCAGGTCCCTGGAGAAAAAAGCCCAGTTGGAGCCGATGCTCTTGACATCAGATCTCTTGCTTCAGGTCCTTTATGCCAGCCTTCCCCATAGGGGCTCCCATAGTAATAATTAGTGATTAATTATTACATGCCATTGATGTCAGATTCAAAGAGGTCTATTTGTCAAAAAAATGTTTAAAAGAGAAAATATCTAAACATCTGGGAAGAGTGCCAGGAATATTGACAAATGGCTATTAAACTTGAGTTTTCTTGCTCCTTACTAATCAAACACCATGCCTGGGAAGAGACTTTAGCTGGCTGGCCCAAATACTGGAAGGCCAGGCCTCCCTTCTCTGGGCAGGGGTGCGGGTGTGTGGGGTGTAAGACTGACTACAGCTCTGAGCAGTGTGTGACATCAGGCTCGCCAGACTCTCCGTGGCTTCATGCTTTACAGCATAGATGCTTCAGTGGTGTTAGAAGATGACATCTTCTTCTATATGCTCATAACTTCCCAGAGACCAAGAAGCCTGTGAAGTAAGGGAGCAGGAGGCAGTGGAGGCTGGAGAGATTGTATTCAGTGACAAATCTGATATTGAAAACAGGTCCAGCCTCACTGGAAAGAAATGTTGAAAATTAATAAACAGCACACACACCTGTAGACCCAGCACCCAGGAAGTGGACACCAGAATACCAGGAGTTTAAGACCATCCTCAGCTTTGAGGCCAGCCTTTGCTGAGACCTTACGCGCACGTACACCACACACACAGAGTTGGAGGGAATTTTAATAGTGAAGCTGTGTTGATACTGAGCACAGTGTCTTACGTGACTTAGTTCATTTTGTCCTCACAGTGACCCTTGAGAAAGCCACCATGGTCATCATCTCGATGAGGTGCCCAGAGTTACATCACCAGAAGGCAGCTGAGCCGATATTTGAACCCAGTTTTATTGGGAGAACCTGGCAGAATTTCGTTCTGTTGGCCCAGATTTTAGGCCACTTGTCAAATGTTGGCCCTTTCTTTAGCAAAAAATGTGAGTTGATAAACTTGTACGAATGTATCTCTTTCCTCAGGAAATATATACTGCGGTGTTTGTAAAAAAAAAAAAAAAAAAAAGAGCATCTCACTACCAAATAGTTTAATGTGAAGATTCGAGAGCAAAGATGGTAAGGTAAATGCGTTAAGAGTAATAGCCGGGCGGTGGTGGCGCACGCCTTTAATCCCAGCACTTGGGAGGCAGAGGCAGGTGGATCTTTGTGAGTTCGAGGCCAGCCTGGTCTACAAAGTGAGTCCAGGACAGCCAGAGATATTCAGAGAAACCCTGTCTCGAAAAACCAAAAACAAAAAAAAAAAAAAAAAAAAAAAAGAGTAACAAGCGGGCAACACTGGGCCACCTAGACAGCTTGAGGAGGTGATGGCCCTTTCAGCCAAGCCTGATGACCTGAATTTTATTCCTAAGACACACAAGGCAGGAGCAGGAGATGAGAAATAATTCCCACGAGGCAGATTGTCCTCTGACCTCTGCTCCAGCGGCATGCCTTAGTCCCCCCACCCCACATGCAAACAAAATAAATAAGGTAGCATTGGGGGAGGGGCAGAGCCAGTGGACTCTGAAAACTCCTTACACTTTCTGTGTAAGTGAACACTTTCTTGTTCGTAAGTGAAGATGTTTTAATTTTACGCCTTTATTGCATATGTTGTGTGTGCACACAAGCACACGGTGTATACGTACGTAGGAAGACAACTTGCAGGAGTCAGTTCTGTCCTTCCACCCTGTGGTTCCCGGGGCTCCAAGGTCACAGGCTCAGCACGATGCTTGGGTCTGTAGAGCCACCTCCCTCACCCAAGATTGAAGTTGAAAAAAACAAATAAATTACTGGTTTCTTTCCCTTTGAGCTCCTCCCAATCTTGGGAGTTCATTCTCATTTTTCCTTAATAAATCTATGTTCGATCTAAAAACAAACAAAAAAATACCACCCAAACCAGTAGTGACTAATGTGCCTAGAAAAAAAAATCTGCTTTTTCTATCTCATGGTGTTTAAATTTTTCTAAATTTGTCGTGGCTAAATTGGACAGAATGTGAGAAGAGATGTGTGCATGCGTGGGGTGAGGATCTGAGATGAGGCGCCTTTCTCAGGCACTGGGAGCAAAACTAGATTTCATGGCTGTCAGTCATCTGGGCTATAAAGCAGATGCCTCTCAGAAGCAAGGGGAGGTCCTGCCTAGAGCTTGACTGGGGACAAGCCTCTTTGTCCACTCCCTGCCGAGAGAAGTACAAAGAGGTCCTTGCTGTTTGAACTTCCAGGAGGGGGAAAAAATCCTTACCAGCAGAGTGGCAAGGAGCCAGAGCAATAAGTTTCGCCTGATTATTACATAACATTATTCAGGATCTAGAAAATACAAAACTGCTTAAAAATCCTTTCGCTGCTGGTGGTCATAATCATTCCCTTACAGCTCTTCATAAAGAACCAATTACTTAATTAGGACTTGTGAGGAGAAAGGGTCTCTCTTGATCCTCAGCCAGGAATTCCCTGCAATGGCCTAAGCCGCTCACTCCAAAAGCCTGTCTTCTGACTGCTGGCCACAGAAACCATTCCTCTGTTGGAGCAGGAGGGTTTTGAAGACTGAAGACTGGCCTTGTAAAACAGGGCAGGAAGCCAGCAGAGCTGGGGTGGCAGGTGGCAGGAGCTTGTCCTGGCTCACAACCCTTCCTTCAGGCTGGAAGGCTGAGTGGGAATCTTACCACTGGGCCGATACAGTCTCCCTGTGAAGGAAATAAATACCTTTACTAGGCAGAGCATTCGTCATGCTGGTTCTTGGCTTGGCCACTTTTTCCAACAGTGTTCTCTTGTGCTAAAAACAGGGCAGTACGAAATACTAGCCCCTGGGTTCCCATTGTCTGGGGTCATAATTCTTCTACCTGCACTAACATCATTAGTTAAACCTTTAGGTGGAACTAGAACAGGCCACGTCAGCCTTGGATCTGTCACGGGACAGAATTATAACAATTTAAGAATCTTTGTTTGAAATGTGATTACTAGTTTATTTATTTATTGTGTGCTTGGGGATAGGGAATGCAAACATGCTACAACACTCTGTGGAGGTCAGAAGAGAGTTTGCCTTGTGGGAGTCAGTTCTCTCCTTCCATCCTCCTAGGGATGGAACGCCAGCCCTCAGGCTTGGCTGCAAGCACTTTTGCCAATAGAGCCACCTCGCCGGCTGGCCCCAATTTATAGATCTTCATTGGCCATGTATTCAGCTCCAGAACCCAGTAACACTCTAGTCCATGAAATAGAAGTATTCTGATGAGCCAAGTAGATGAGGTTGGATTACAGACATAAAATAAGCCAGGAAAAGGCAAAACCAAAAATAAAAAGAAAGAAAAGCTGATGGGTGGGTTATTTCAATGTATCCCAGATGCAGAGAGATGGAGAAATAGAATCAAGTCCAATGGGCATTGGTGACTTCCTTTTCTGTGAGGGGATTGGGACAATGGGACATCAGTGTGCCCACAAACCCACTGCTTGTAATGTAATTGATGTACCTATCCCTGCTTTCTTGGAACCAGGTTGTTTATATGGCCTGAGAACTTGGAACTTTGCTGTGAGTGACTTGATTTAAAGTCTAGTCAGTGGGGCTCAGTGCGGGAGCCTTGTTCAAAACAACTAAGCTATGGACATATTGGAACTTTTAGGGGGTTAGGAGGTACTTGGGATTGAATCCAGAGCCTTGTGCATGCTATTTTTTACTTTAAGAAAAGATAATTTTTGAGAAGGGTTTCCATAAGTGGTTCAGGCCATCCTTGAACTTTGGCTTTCCCCAGCTCAGCCTCCATAATAGCTGGGATTGCAAGCCTGTGAGGCGAGGCTCACTTTGAAACAGATAATTCTTTGCTCTGGGTGCTATCCATTGTATTGTAGGGTGTTCAACAGCATCCCTGGCCTCTACCTGTTAGATGTCAGGACTCAGCCATCTCGGTTGTCACAACCCAGAACATCTGCAGTTGTTGCCAAATGTGCTTCCGGACTCAGCCAGCCCTGGCTAAGGATGTTGGGTCTGACATCTCTTAGGAACAGTCTTTCCAGTTTTCTTAGGAAAAATATCAGAGGTTGGAGGGAACCAGAGTAGACCGAATGCACTTGATTCAAGTTGGCCCAGTGTAGGGAGCTACTATTCTGAGTCTGAGGCATTCTGAAGACACACTGTGCTGGGTGACAGGTTAGCATTCAGAGTGTGGGGACTAGAGACATGCCACTCTGGCTCTTCAAGAGCTTTTATTTGTCATCTTTTGTTTTTTGAGGCAGAGTTTCTCTGTGTAGCCCTGTCTCTGCTGGGACTCACTCTGTAGATCAAGCTGGACTCAAACTCACAGAGATCTGATCCTCTCTGCCTCCCAAGTGATGGGATTAAAGGCGTATGCCATACACCCCACCTGTTTGTTAACTTTTGAGACAGAGTCTAGATGTGTAGTCCCAGCTGGTCTCAAACTCATTATATAGTCAGTCCAGTAGGTCTCAAACCCATGCCCATCTCATGAGTGTTGGAATCCCAGGCTCAGCTTCGCACAGGAGTTTTTGAAAGTAGGACCTAGGATCTTGAAATGCAGGAAGCTAAGCTACAGATATGAAGAGCTGGCTTGTCAGGCTGACTTTGATCAATTAGAAGGAAGAAATTGGCATCCTAAGAATGCTTGCGGAACATCTGTGAGTCTGGTTGACTCTCCAGATTTACCTAGTCCTTCCATCTTTCTCTCCTAATTAAAACCCCCTTTAGGAAAAATGTCATAACATCCATTTTTTTCATTTGAAGAATGAAACATGGGTCACATGGGGCAGATGCCCAAGATTACCAAGTCAACGGTGTCCAACTTATCTTAGGAAAGTGCTGAGAGGGTTCATGTAAGAGATGCTTTAAATTACAGTGAAAAGATAGCCTGGCCTGCTGCAACATTAACTTCCGGGAGCACAGTCTTTCCCGGTGCATTTTGCACACATGGTTGTGCTTCCTGAGGTCAACTCTTGCATTTTGAGGTTAGAGAGACAGTGTTGCCATTTCTTTCACACACACACACACACACATGCACACACACAAACACACACATGCACACACATATACACACACATGCACATGCACACGCGCGCACACACACATGCACACGCACACACAGTGTGCCACTGTATATCACAGTGTGGAATAAACTACCTTGTTGTGCAAACACAACAATTTATGCAGCTTACACACAATCGTAGCAAAACAAATCTACACAAGTAATGAGCTGTAACAAAGTTGGTTTCTATTGTAATGCCATCGTATGTCATTTAATGGGGACACAGTCTACGAAGTGCAGCGTTAAGTGATTCTGTGGCCATGCAAACGTCATAGAGGATACTTATACAAACTGACACAGGTAGAGCAGTGCCAGGCTATACAATATTGTTGATTGGTTGGGTGTTTTGTTTTGTTTTGAGACAGGTTATTACTAAGGGAGGGTTGACTTGTAATTATTACAAATCATACTTGAATTAAAATATCCTCTTGAGCACATCTCTGCACATGTGCCAGTTTTTCCCGTAGTATAGATTCCTGGAAATGGAATTGCCAGGTCAAAGGTGATACCCATTTGTCATTTTGATAGATGCTGGGTACCCTTTTACTTTCCTAAAAGGCTTCATCGATTTATCCTCCCAACAGCTCTGGGGTAGCTTGTGTGTCTCCCCCTCATCCTCACAGCCACTCATTAGCATCATTTTACAGATTTGCCTTAAGGAATACTTCGGAATAACGCCTAGCTCCACGCACCAAATCCACACCACAAGACCAGCCCGCTCTAATGCTGTTGATTCTCCTGGGTCTGCCTCAGGTCGGCTGGGGGAAAAGCAACAAAGATTCTGTGAGACTTTCAGAAGACAAATCAAACCTTCCAAAGTTGCCTCACCCATCGAAGCAGAAACCTCTTAGGTCTCGCCCCAACAGAGCTCAATCAAGAGTCTGGCTAGCGTGGTCCAGCCTGACATGCCACTCCCTCTCCTATTCATCATCCAAACACACTTAGTAGCTCAGCTTCGAGCTAAGGCTCTCAGGCTTACCCATCTACTCAAGTACCAACTGCCACCATCCCCAGTGGTGTCTGCTCTGATGGTACTCAGAACCCTTTGTTTCCTTTCAATTAAAGAGCAGCCAAGAGCAGGTCTGGTAAGATCCTGGCTTCTGGCCTTGCAGGTGGCTTTCCAGTTCCACCCAGGGACACCTCTTTCTGTGGTGGGGTGGGCAGACTGGCAAAAGAGGCAGTGTTCCTGGCCCAAAGGGAGACTTCCTGGTCATGACCCTCTCTCACACACAAGCTGTATCTGTTGCTGTTGTTGGCTTGTTTGTTTATTGAGACAGGGTCTTACTACATAGGCCAGGCTGGCCTCATAATCTCAGAGCTCTACCTGCCTCTGCCTCTGCCTCTGCCTCTGCCTCTTGGGTTAAACCACCATGCCCCACTATGATATTTTTTAAAGAAGTTTCTGGGTTGTTTTGTTTTCCTTGTCCCATTCTGCCTTCCTAGCCAGAGATGTTACTGGACTGCTCCAGAAATTAAAGACAGGGCCAACATTCTCTGAGTGCTGGCATGCCATCAAAGGGCTTTGGTTTGGTTTTGGCATGTGGTGCTGGGACTACACTCAGGCAGAGTCTTGTGATGCTGGATAAGCACTGTACCTCTGAGCTACAGTGCCCAGCACCTTGCTGAGCTCTCTCTAGTAACATCACAATCCTCAGACTGGGCAGTGGTGGCACTCACCTTTAATCCCAGCACTGAGGAGGCAGATGCAGAGGGATCTCTGTGAGTTTAAGGCCAGCCGGGTCTACAGAGTGAGTCCTAGGATAGTCAGGGCTGCTCTGAGAAACCCTACCTCAAAAAACAAGAAAAAAAAAAAAGAAGAACCACAATCCTGTAGGTCCAATATATGACCTCCAGTTTAGAGATGTGAGCCAGTCAGAGCAGCTGTGTAACTGGAGGCATGGGGGCGGGGGGGGATGAGGGGGCTAACCCACGGTTGCCTGGCTAGTAATTCCAAAGGCAGGATTTGAACCCAAGTCTATTAGATTATGCTCTACTGCCCCAGGAGAGAGTTGGTCTGAAAGAACTGCTAAAGTTTTTTGGGGCTACTAAGTTACTGTGAAGTTTTAGTTTTAGTTGTCCGCCCCCCCCCCCAGAGGAAAATAAAAACAGCCGTAGAATGATCCTAAAATTCTGTTCTTTGCATCCTTGAAAGATCCCACACATGATAGACTTCCTGTGAGCTGACTTCCTTTCTCCACATCTGCTTTGGTCAGTTCTTATTCTTCCATTCTGTGCTGATCCCAGAAAACTCTGGTTCTGTGCATGAACAGTTAGTTCACGGGTCACAGGACACTCTGATCTGGGGAGAGAGGGGTGACCAACTAAACGTGTCCGACTTGTTATAAATTGCCAGAAGTAATGCTAGGCACTAGTGGCGCATGCCTTTAATTCCAGCACTCAAGAAGCAGAGGCAGGTGGATCTCCAGTTCAAGGCTAGCCTGGTCTACAGAATCTCAGAAAAAAAAAATGCCAGAAATATGCTTGCTTACAGCACTGATTTCTCATCTTGTAGCTCTTAGTAAATTCTTTTGCTGTCCATGTCACAGCCTGGCACTGCGCAAAAATCTTAAAATCAAGGGGTGTTCTTTCTGGGAAGCCCTGGGGAGGAATCTGTGTCTTCCAGAATCCAGAGACCACCTGCATTCCTCATCTCCTGGACTCTTCCACTGTCTTCCACGTCAGCCATTAGCCTCGTGACTCCCTTAGATCCCCTCCTCATCTCTGGGTCTGCTGTTGCTTCCCTCAGATCCTGACCCTCCCTAGAACCCTTGAGAATTACATGAGGTCCACCCAGATTATAGACGCGATCATTTCTTCATCTCAAGATCTTTAAGTTGACATCAGCAAAGTCCCTTTTTCCATGTCATAGGTTCCTGGTGGGTGTTCTTAGAGGACCATTATTCCACTTACCATAGAACCATTCCGTTTGTTGGAAACAAAACTCTCCTGGAACATGGGGCATTTACTGTGAAAATCAAGGAAATCAAGAGGACATCCTTGTGGAGTCCATTCCTTTAACTGCCCAGCCATCTCCCTCACCCCACCCCACCCACAGCATCCTTTAGGGCAAAAAAACCCTTTAATCCCCATCACTCCCTCAGCATGACCACACCCTCACTAAAAGGAACTATTTACTACCATTGGCCTGCACCGCCTGACAGAAACAAAGGTATTTCCTATATAAACCCAATCAGAGTCTATACTGCCCTGTGTAAGAAGCTTGCAGGGTGAACTGTACTTGAGGGTCAGAAAGGTGTGGGCAACAGACTGGTAGTTTAAAGTAGCCCCTGATTCCATACAAAGGACTTGAACTTGATCCCTAATGTGGAACCCTGGTGGCTTTTCTATATCAAGTGTCCTCCTGTCGTTAGTCTGTGTCCTCACCTTGTATTCTGCCCCCTGCCCCAGGCCACTCACCCAACTATTTTCAGTGTTATAGTCTGTGAGGTTCTAAAATAATAAATAATTCTCTCACGTAGTCAGGGTTTCACTAAAATTTTTTTTATATTTTTGTTTATATTTTCACTTTATATTTATGTAAAGACACACACACATTTAGCTTTCTACCTCTGGAAAAAAATTTTTAATCTTTTTTGAAACAGGTGAATTTTGAGGCTGAGCATGTCACCTGTAATCCCAGCACTTAGGCTGAGGCAGGAGGATCATGAGTTTGAGACTAGCCTGGCCTACAAAGAGACCCTGTCTCCAAAAAAAAGCAAATGGCTGAATTCCAGCCAAGTGCCTGGCTTATTTATTTACTTATTGGTTTATTTATTCATTTCTACTATTTTGACATTTTTGTCTTTTTGCTAGAGGGCCTCACTTTGTGGCCTGGCTGGCCTATAAGTATAGGCCAGGCTGGATTCAGACTTGTGCTGATCCTCCTGCTTCTGCCTCCCAGATTGCTGGGATTACAAGCATGAGCGGCCATGCCTAGCTAAGAGTCTGATTTAGAGGGCTTGCAGGGGTGGGGGTGGGGGGGGATGGCCTCTTGGAAAAGTTTTAAATGGGGCCAGACTTCTAGGATGCCTCCTGCTGGCCGGGGGCCTATGAGAAGTTCACTCCTTGAGGTCTGTTGAAGTGACAACTGTGGAAGTGAGAGTCATAAATCATTTCCCAGCTCTGAAGGCAAAGGGGCTCAGCTACTCAGCTAAGTCAGTGAAGCAAACAAAGGTCAGCAGCAGCCAGTGGGGCGGGGGGGGGGGGGGGGGAGCTACCTTGCCATCTGTGTTCCCCCAAAGTCAGCAAAAGGCTGCAGGGAACAGCTGCCCAAAGCTATCGAATAAATGGAAATTGGGAAGTGGACCACATGCAGGCAGTGAGGGCTTCTGGGAAGCATTTCTTATTCTCTCTCATAAGTTTGGACAGCGCCTGAGTTACCTGAGTTGGGCGTGGAGCTGGAGGGAGGCAGAGGTGGCTAGAGAAAGGGTCTATCTTCAGATCTTCAGAGGCACTTCCTTGCAGGATGCCTTTTAATCAGGCACCTCAGCTGGTCCTCATCTCCATCCAGATCCGAGTCACCCCTCTGCTCTTCTACCACTGGCTGCAGAGACTGGCAGGAGAAAACATACCAGATATGGGTACCGCACTGTGTGCCCTCAGAAAACCAGCTTCCATCCCCTGCCTTCCCAAGGCAGAGAAATCAACCAAGAACCCTTCTGTCTGGGCAGAGTGACTCATGCCTGCCATCCTGACACTCAGGAGGCCAAGGCCGGAGAACAGAAAGCCCAGGCCTTATCTGGACTACAGAGTCACAAAACCATCAGACAGGGCAACTTAGTGAGATCTTCAAATAAAAAGTAAAAAGCAGACTAGGGATAGAGTGCAGTGGTGGAGCTCTTGCCTAGCATGCTCGAGGCCCTGGGGCCAAAACAAAATAAAACAACAAAACCCCTTTCACTCTGAAGACCAACAACAAAAACAACAAAAACGCCTTTTACCTCAAGGGCTTAACATGCCATTACTTTGTCTTTGGCTACCGTGAAGACCAAGAAGCAGGTGCATCCAACTTGATGACAAGCAGCTGTCCATGGTGACCCAGGAGAGGAAGGGTGAACAAACTCAATGGCTCCCTGTGGGACTTAAACCTGTAACTAGCTTAGATTAAAGCTTTTACATGCTAGGCAAGGGCCCTGCCAACTAGCTATGTTCCCAGACTCCTTCCCTGCCCAGTGTTTATTTCAGACTTGAGTAGAAATGTCACTTGAAACCTATTGGGATGGATAAGTTCATAAGGGAGGGTCTGGTATGAGCATCTATTTCATCTACCAGGAGAATGTGGTCTCCCAGACCCCCGCTTCTCCAGACTGCCCCTATGGTAAACAACCAGAAAGATGCCCCAAGTGATGGAGGGACGGTGAAACACCCTGACAACAATGAGTAACAGTAACGTAATTCTTGTTTCTTTTTTCTTTTCTGATCATTATTTTCAAGTTTCTTTTTTAAAATTTTTTAAAAATTATTTTTATTTATGTATATTTGTGTGTGTGTGTGTCTGAGTTTGTGTCTCGGTATATGCACAGTGTGTAAGTGGTTGCTCTCAGAGCCCAGAAGAGGGCATCAGATGCTCTGGAGCTGGAATTACAGGCAGTTATTAGCTATGTGACATGGGTGCTAAGAATAGAACTCAGGTCCTCCGTCCGGAAGAGCAGCAAGTACACTTAACCACGGAGACATCTCTCCTGACCCTCAAGCATTTTTAACTGAGATGCTGTTGTGCATATTTATAGGATACAGTGTGATAATCTGTTACATATACAATGTGCAAATGATCAGATCAGAGGAGCTGGTATCTCTGTCTTCTTATGGATTGCTAATTTACAAAGAAAGCAAGTGAAGAAATGGAACTTTCACCCCTAACTCAGTTCATTGGTTTGATTGCCTCATCCTTGAAATGAGTGTCTGTCCTTCCTCTGCTTTTTGGCTTGCTTGGAGACAGGACCTTACTATGTACTTTAGATTGATTGCTAACTCATGAATTTATGATCCTCCTGCCTCAGCTTCCAGAACACTGGGATTGCAGGTGGATATCACCATGCTGGGGTGCTATGAATGGAGATTGGTGACCACATTTAAAAGATGTGCCAATGTCCCACACTGTTGAAGACCTTTAGGAACTGGCCAACTTGGAGACAAATGTCTGTTCAGGATTCAAAAGATTTCTATGTCAGAGCACAGGATCACAGAAGATAGAGATGTTTGCTCCGCAATTCTCAGCCTGTGTTCTCAACCTGTAAGAGGTTCTCAACTACATACCAGATATCCTGCATGTCAGATAATTACATTACGATTCATTACAACTTAGTTACATTTATGAAGTGGCAGTGAAAATAATTTTATGGTTGGGGGTCACCACCACATGGGGAACTGTATGAAAGGGTCGCAGCATTGGGAAGGTTGAGAACCGCCGCTCTAGACAGTCTCACTCTGTACCCCAGATTGACTGGAATTCACTGTGCAGTCCCGGTTACCTCAAATTCAGGGCTCTCCTCCTTCCTCAGCCTTCCAGGGACTCTGGTGATGAGGTGTGAGCTACTGCATTCTTTTCTGCCGTCAGTTCCTTGCTGGAGGTCATGTGTCCTCAGAAGGTTTCCTTGGCCACCATACCCCACCCACTGAGATGACTCCCCTGTGAAGGCCTTTGCCGCTTAAGTGACCTGCTTCTTTTGCTATTACCAGTGCTGTTCTACTCCTCAAATCCTCCAAACTCCTCAGAGATGGGGATTGTGTTTCTCCAGCTTTCTTGCAGAGGCTGGCACCTGGCCTTGGGCAGTGTAAGGTCTCATCACATTTTGATAGAGAATGCTCAAGGTTCAGTTTGGAAGGCCACAGTGATAACTCTTTAAGTTATCATAAATCTTTTTCATAATCCCTAAGCAGAAATAACTGCCTAAAGGAACTCATAGCCCGAGTTCTTCTTTATTACCCAATTTTTGTTCTTTCTGCAATTTAGAATGTTTAAAAATCCAGACAACTTCTGTGCAATTCACAAACAAGGAAGACCCAGGCAGCTCCAGCTGTGAACACAGCTGGGGCCATTTCTAATTGCAACCAAAATGGAAAAAAATGAGTTAGTATTGACAGATTGAATGTAGTGTTCCCCTCTATGAGCCCTTGCCTGGAAGAGGAGAGCAGATTACAGATGTCAGCCAGGTTCACTGAGAAGCCAGCAGGCAGGTCTGTCTTTGGAATTTTTAATACTAGGCAGATCACCTGTGCTGTACTTGTCCTTGGGTCAGTCTAGTAGCAGCTCTCAGGACAGAGTCCTGGGTCTTAGTGGCCTGGAATAAGCTAGGGGGGATGGTGAGTCTCCAGGGTCCTGAGGACTGGAAGGACAAGGGAGCTGTTGACTCTGGTCTCCTCCATGAGAGAAGAAGAGCCATCACACCAGAGTGTGAGCTTTAGAGCAATTTGGCTCCTTCCCTGGGGTATATGGATAAAAATAGAATGCATTTTGGGAGGCCTGGCATGAAATTAAATTCCAGGGCTCTAGCTACATCTTTGCCAATGGGCTGGCTTCCTACCAAGATCCAGAGAGGCCTTTGTTATGCAAGGTTGTGGGAGAGGGGAAGAAAGTAGGCAGTTTTGTGTGTGTGTGTGTGCAGGGGGCAGGTACCTTAACCTTACAGGGGCTAGCCCCCCAACATACACACAAGTGTGTAGTTGTAGGCATTGGTTTTGATCTACTTGTTTTAGTTTTAGCTTGCTATACATGCTAAAACTAGGTGAGGACAGTGCAAATTTTAAGGGACACCCTTATACGTGACAGTTAAGATAAACGATACTTTTGCATTTATTTAGTGTGTGCATCTGTGTACGTGAGGATACCACTGTCTGTGTGTGTGTGTGTGTGTGTGTGTGTGTGTGGGTGTGGGTGTGGGTGTGTGTGTGTGTCCTGGGAACAAATTCAGGTCATGAGGCTTGGCAGCAAGCACCTTCACCTGCTGAGCCACCTCATCATCAGACAAACAATATATATATATTTTTTTTTTCGAGACAAGGTTTCTCTGTGTAGCCCTGGCTGTCCTGGACTCACTTTATAGACCAGGCTGGCCTCGAACTCACAAAGATCCACCTGCCTCTGCCTCCCAAGTGCTGGGATTAAAGGCGTGCGCCACCACTGCCCGGCTCAATATATTTTTTTTAAAGATTTATTTATTATGTATACAGTGTTCTGTCTGCAGGTATATCTGCAGGCCAGAAGAGGGCACCAGATTTCATTATGGATGGTTGTGAGCCACCATGTGGTTGCTGGGAATTGAACTCATGAAGGCATGACCTCTGGAAGAGCAGCCAGTGCTCTTAACTGCTGAGCCATCTCTCCAGCCCAGACAAACAATATTTTTAAACATCAAAAGTAATTAACAAAAAACTCCCATTCAGATGAACAAAATAGCAGTGTTTAACATAAAGGCAAGATCTGACCCTGGACCTGGACAAATCCTTCCCCATCACCTACACCACGATCCCAGTAACACCCAACCTACAGAATCAGAATCTAGATTCTAACAAGCCCCGCCAAGGGCTGCTGTACTACTATGGGTCTACAAAATGTTGACTGCTATGAGCTGACCATGAGTCTTTCCAAAATTCACACACTGACTCCTAATCTACATTGTCTTGGAATGTGAGGCTTTAGGGAACTGACTAGTTGTGAGAGCTGAACCCCCAGGAGAGCTCCCGCTCCAGGGAGGTGGCTTGCTCCTCTGTTGCTCTCCCACTACGTGAGTACATCCAGAAGGGGCCACACAGGAGGAGCAGACTCACCAGACATTAGCTCCACAGCATCCTGATTCAAGATGCGCACATCGAAATTTGAGAGGCACAGTGTTGCCATGTCATATCTCCAAACACTGGAATCCAACAACAGCAGAAATGGAAAGTTCCAGAAGTACCCAAATGGAGCCAGCTTGCTGGCCATTTGCCTGGATTTGCTCAATACTATCCTAAAAGTGTAACATCTAGTGCTTTACTATGAACTTTAAATTAAAGTTTGTTTTGAAATAATTATTTTTTTATAAGATTTATTTATTATGTATACAGTGTTCTGTCTGAAGGTAGTCCAGAAGAGGGCACCAGATTTCATTATGGATGGTTGTGAGCCACCATGTGGTTGCTGGGAATTGAACTCATGACCTCTGGAAGAGCAGCCAGTGCTCTTAACCGCTGAGCCATCTCTCCAGCCCTTGAAATAATTATTAATGTGTAGGAAGTTGCAAGGATAAGACAGAGACATCTCATTCCTGTGGCCATCATGTAGTTTCTACTAGTGGTTACTGCCTTAGTCTATTTGAGATGATGTAACAAAATACCCTTAAACAACATAAATACATTGTTCATAGTGCTGGAGGGTGGGAAGACCCAAGTCAAGTAGCCAGCAGAATCAATGTCTGATGAGAATCTGCTCCTCTTAGACGCTCCTCCTTTATGTCTTCACATGGTGGCAGGGCAACAGAGGAGCAAATGGTCCCCCTTGGGCACAGGCATTCCTGAGGTCTCCACTCTCACAATGCCTTACCTCCCCAAGATCTCAGCTCCCGATATCAACACCTTAGAGTTCAGGATTCACCAAATGAATTTGGGAGGGTCACAAACATTCAGTGCCTCTTGGTTACATTTTGTGTAAGTATAACACAGTGTCAGAATGAGGACCTCGGCATTAGCACAGCTGTATGTGAATACTGTCAAGTATATGCCATTTTACCACATGTATAGATTTAGATAACCAACACAATTAACAACAAGAACTGGTTCGTGAGATTGGAGAGGTGGCTCAGGGGTTAAAAGTGACCCAAGTTTGATTCTTAGCACCCATGTCATGTGGTTCACAAACACCTGTCTCTCCAGCTCCAGAGGATCAGCTGTTTCTGCCCTCTGTGGACACCTATACTCACATGCACACACCCACACTCACATGCACACACCCACGATCACACACACATATACGTAATTTAAAATAAAATAATGTTTTAAAAAACAGAACAAGCAAACACAGCCTGGACCATTACATAAAGATCTCCCTGGAGCTGTAAGTCACATCCACCCTCCTTCCCTGCCCTACACCTGGTTAATTACTAATCTTCTTGACAATGTCATATACATTGAATCATGTATCCACTGCCTTTCATGATTACCTTTTCTTTACTAAGCTTAAAATCATTCCTTTAAGCACTTCTCATGGCTTGGTTATGAAGTGTTTGGATATTGGTCCCCAGTATAAGCAGAATTCAGCAGTGGGGCTTTGGGAAGTGGTTGGATCGTGAGGGCTCTGACTCATCAATGGATTAATCCACAGGTAGCTTATAATTTAATGGTGTTATTAACAGGTTTTAGGAACTTACAGAGCTAGAGCCAAATATAGAAACAAACAATTGAAATGGCTAAATAAACTGGAATGTTCGTGCCATGAAGTACTGAGATTTGTCTTTAAGGACAATATGTTGCCCCAGAACTCACCTGAATCCTCTTCCCTTGCTGTCTGCTTCCTGACCTTAATGAGGTGAGTGATTTTGACTTCTAAAACCCTCTCCCATGATGCTTCACCACAGCCCAGAAACAACAGAAGCACCCAAACATGTACGGAAACTCTGAAACCGTGAGCCAAAATAAACCCTCCTCCTTCGGTTGCTCTCGTGAGTACCTGCCACCATGCTGAGAAGTCTGGCTAAAACACAAATTGCCGAGTGTACTGTTATCATCTCCTTCTACTGATGGCCAGTGCGCTGTGGTGTGGATATATGACAGCTTGAAATGCTTTGTTACCCATTTTCAGATCGTAGCACATTTCGACTGTTTCCTCCTCTTGGCTCTTACAAATACAACATCTATGAATTGTTCTAGATCCTTGGCTTTCCAAATAAATTTTAGATTTTCACTTTTTTTTTTTTTTTTTTTGGTTTTTCGAGACAGGGTTTCTCTGTGTATCCTTGACTGTCCTGGCCTCACTTTGTAGACCAGGCTGGCCTCGAACTCGCAGAGATCCGCCTGCCTCTGCCTCCCAAGTGCTGGGATTAAAGGCGTGCGCCACCACCGCCCGGCTAGATTTTCACTTTTTAAAGTCTTGCTGGGATTTTTACATGAATTGCATTGAATTTACATATCATTTTTTGGGGGGAAAAAGCCTTTATTGTGTTGAGTCTTATGCACATTTCCTTGTATTTTTACGTTGGCTGCTATTGGATAGAAATGGCTTAGATTTCTGCTGGGCAGTGGTGGCACACACCTTTAATCTCAGCATTTGGGAGCATTTGGGAGTTTGAGGCCACTACAGAGTAGGTTCCAGGACAGCCAGGGTTACACAGTGAAACACTGTCTCAAAAAACCACACACACACACACACACACACACACACACACACACACACACACAC
>CAJQZJ010033427.1:431713-447236 GCA_907164525.1 Lophiomys imhausi
CACACACACACACACACACACACACACACACACACACACACACACACACGAAAAGAAAAGGAAAGAAAGAAAAAAAGAGAAAGTTTTCACACACATACACACACATGAAAAGAAAAGGAAGGAAGGAAAGAAAGAAAGAGAAAGTTTTATAGTTTTGTAGTTTTTCTTGTATGGATTGTGCCATATGACTTTGCTGAGCTCAGCACATTCATTATTTCTAGGAGGTGCTTTATGGATTTCTAAGAAGACTGTCATCTATAATTTTTAAGATTTCCTTTTAGACTTATACTTGCTTTATTTCCTGTCCTTGCTTCGTGCACTCACTCCAGTGATGGGTTCAGACATCCTTGCCTTGTTCCTGATCTTAGGGACAAAGTGTCTTTCACTCTTAAGTAGGTTAGCTGTAGGATTTTGTAGATACTCTTTATCAAGTTAAGAAAGTGCCGCTCTATTCTTACTTTACTAAAATTTTATCACAAGTCAAGGGTGGATTTGTCAACCACCTTTTGCACATTGATGGGTTGAGATAATTTTCTTCTTTAACCTGCTAATAGGGTTGTGCTTTGTCAACTTGACACAAGCTAGTGTCCCTTCCGAAGAGGGACCCTCTATTGTGGAATTGCCTCCCTTAGACTGGCATGTGGGCACGTCTGTGGGGGCATTTTCTGGATTACTGATTGATGCGGGAGGGCCCAACCCACCGTGGGTGGTGCTGCCCATGGGCAGGTAATTCTGGGTTGTATAAGAAAGCAGGCGAAGGAAGACATGGGAGGCAGGCTAGTGAGCAGTACTCCTCCAGTTCCTGCCTCTAGATTCCTGCTTTGGCTTCCCTCAGTGATGGCCTCTGAGCAGGATATGTAAACCAAATAATTTTTTTCTTCCCCAAGTTGCTTTGGTTTATCACAGCAACAGAGAGTAGACTAGCACAATGGTGAATTACACTAAATAGTATTTCAAATATCAAGATGGTGTGGCTTCTCTGGGGCAGGTGCCACTTGGTCACTGAATATAACCCTTACTATACATACATATCTGGGTCCTGTTTACTAATATTTTGTTAATGATCTCTACACATCTATATCTAACCATATGTGTCTGCGGGTTCTTTTATATACTGACTTTTTCCAGCTTGGATAATGCTACTTTCATAGGGTGAGTTGGAAACTTGTTATTTTCTAGACAAGAGTCTATAATAGAGGGTGATCTTGATCACGTAATCCTCCTGCCTGTACCTACCAAGTGCTGGGGTTCTAGGCATGGTCTATTATGGATAGCTCTGTGCATTTTAACATTTATAATTGGAGTTGACCCTTGTATGAATCATGCACAGAAGACATTTTACAGATAGACAAGTTATGGCTTGGAGAAACCAACTTGAAACTCACAGAGAAATTGTGGCCCATACATCTTCCAGTCCTGGACATGGTTCCTGCATCCCATAGCTTCTGTGCCATCCTGGGCAGACTTCTCTGCTGTTTGGAATCTCCTTGGGAAACAGAGAAGAAGACGATTTCACCTGCTCCTGACCACTTGTCTAGGAGGCTGCCAAACTCCTTGCCCAACGTTCCATTCGTGTTAGAGAATAACGAGGTGTATAGAAAACTGCTTACTGTAAAAATCCAGTACTCTTTTTGCGGTAGTTGGCACTTCTTATAGAGCCCCACAGCTAGTCAAGTCAAAAGAATAAGGGACTGTGGAGCGCTTGGCCCTTGATAAGACATCTATCTGTATCGCACTTCCTTCCCCGAAAGGCTCTGGGATCATTTCAGAAGAGGGACTGGGAAACTTGTAAGACCAACAGGTTGGGAAAGACTGATGTGAAACTGTTTTCCAGACACACAGGCCCCATGCACACATGACCAATAAAGAGAATAAAGTCACCTTCAACCTCACATCCCTCTAGCACCCATTGTAGGCTCTATGTTCCATAAGCATTTAAACTGAACTGAGCTTCATGATGACAATAACACTTCTGGTTGAACTGCTTTGACTCCGTTAGTGTTGGGATATTCCTTTCAGAACCTGCCTCTCTCCAAAGCAGTGAACTCTGAAGCATCACAGGGGGAAGGAGTCATTTATCTTGGCCAGGAGAAAAGAGTGACAACTACTAAGGTAATTCATGCATATAGTGAGTGTTCCCTGGATATTGGTCTAAGGAGCGGAGTGGGCCACTCAAAGTCACTCAGAGAAGGATACTCTACAGGAGCAAGTGTGGGCACTGACATCTTCATGAGCTTTCTATGTGAGAACATTTACTGAGTACCTACTACTCAAAAGACAAGTCACTCCACTGGGTGTTTAAGAACCAAAGAAGTCAGTCCAGGTGTGGTGGCACATGGCTTTAATACGAGCATTGGGAGGCAGAGGCAGGCAGATCTCTGTGAGTTCGAGGCCACCCTGGTCTACAGAGTGAGTTCCAGAACAGCCAGGGCTACACAGAGAAACCCTGTCTCAAAACAAAACAAAACAAAAAAAAAAAACCCAAAGAAGTCTTTGGCATGAGTGTCAGATTAGAGCACATTGGGACTCACACAGTGATTCAAAGACAAGGCCAATACTGTTTGACCTACAAAGACCATGCAGCTTAGTGTGAATCGTCTTTGGTCCAGTTTGCCTCTCATACAATATGCTGTGCAGTTGGGACTTCTTACCTATAGTAATGTGTCCATCTTTGAAAAAGTCATAAAACAAGAGAGGAGCTGAGACCATTTCCAGGTCCTTTGAACTGGATACATAGAGAAATGTTAGGACAGTTAAGTCCAGAGGAGGAGCATGCTGGACAGACCAGACATGTTGGACATGAGAAAGAGCTGGGCTTTTAATGAAAAACATGGATAAAGAAAGAGTAAACAAACACTTGTTGGGGAAAAAGAGAGAGTTAGGAGGAGTCGGCTCATTGTAGATGAGGGTCTGCGACAGCCAACGGCCAGACAGATCTGACCCTGAGAAGACAGGAGTGAAAGGATTGGCTGTAGGATTCATTCAAATATCAAAATAAGACTTATCAGTTAAAGTAATGGTGGTTCTGTAAAACACAAAGTCAGGGGCTGGAGAGAAGGCACAATGGTTAAGAGCTTGTTGCTCTTGCCCAGGCCCAGAGTTCAGTTCCCAGCACCCATGGCAAGTCACTCACTGCTATGTGTAACTCCAGAGCAAGGGGATCTGATGGCCTCTTCTGGGGGCAACTGCACATCTGTGCACATCTACACACACACACACTGTAGTAGTTTAAATGAGAAATGTTCCCTATGGGCTCAGGTATTTGAACACTTGGTTCCCGTTTGGTGGCACTGTTTGGGGAGGTTAAGGAACCTGTAGGACATGGAGCCCTTCTGGGTCGCTAGGTCTGGCTTTGAGAGTTTATAGCCTTGCCCCACTTCCAGTTAAGTCTCTGATTCCTGGGAGGGGGTGGTGTGAGATGTGAGCTCCAGGCATCATGACCTTGGTACTATGTCTACCTGTCCCCACTGTACCCCTCTATAATTATAAGCCAAAATAAACTCTTCTAAGTTGTTTTGGTCATGCTATTTTTAAATCATAGCAATAAGAAAGCAAAGACCCCCCCAGTGCAAAAGGAAGCTCTCAGCCCTCATGTGACTGACGAACTGAGGGGGCTGATGTCTGGGGGCTCCCCACACCAGAGGAGTAGGATAGGAGGGAGAGGGGGTAGAGTATGGGAGGGCGGGACCCGGAGGGGTGGAGGGAGGGGGCTGTGATGGAGATGTAATTTGAATTAATAAATGAACATTAAAAAAGAGAACAAAAGAAAAAAGAAAGTGAACAAGTGCACACATGTATACATAAATAAAAAATGAAATACATCAGAACTGGAGAGATGGCTCACCAGTTAAGAACACTGGCAGTTCTTCTGAGGACCTGGATTCAATCCCCAGCACCCACAGGGTAGCTCACAACTGTCTGTAACTTCAGTTCCAGGGGATCCAACACCCTCACACAGACACACATGCAGGCAAAGCACCAATGCACATGAAATCAAAACAAATCATTAAAACATTAAAAAATAAAATAAATCTTAAGTAAATAGATAGCAAAGTGATGTGCCTATTAAATTGACTAAATGTAGAAACCCTACAGTATCAAGTGTCGGCAAGGATGTGGAGCAACAGTCATTCCCATTTACTACTGGAAGTGGGGATGCAAAACAGAACATCCAGTTTGGAAGACAGTGGCAGTTACTTACAACACTAAACACATTCTTACTATATGATCCAGTGGTCTCATTCCTGTATATCTACCTAAATGAGCCGAGAACATAATATATAGATACCCACATGAGTGTTACTTCAGTTTTGTTTATAGTCACCAAAAACCTGGGCACAGTGACAATGTATTTCAGTGTGTAGATGGATAAGCAAACTGAGAATCAGCTAGATGATAGAATATTATTCGCTGATGAAGAGACATAAACTATTTAACCATGGTAAGTGTCTCCATTTGTGTTACTATTGCCATGGTGAAACACCATGACCAGAGCAACTTGGGAGGAAAAGGTTTATTGGGCTCACACTTGCGCATTGGTGTTCATCGTCAAGGGAAGTCAGGAGAGCAACTCAGACAGGGCAGGAACTTGGAGGCAGGAGCTGATTCAGATGCCATGGATGGGTGCTGCTTTCTGGCTTGCTTCTCATGGCCTGCTCAGCCTGCTTTCTTATAGAACCCAGGTCCACCAGCCCAGGAATGACCCCAACCACAATAGGCTGGGCCTTCCACATCCTACAGGCTTGCCTACAGCCTGATCCTATGACGGCATTTTCTTTTCTCTTTCTTCCTTCCTTCCTTTCTTTCTTTCTTCTTCTTCCTTTTTTTGGTAGTGCATAAAAATATATTTGATACTGAAATTACAAATACAATGTGAAGCTCCACAGTTTCTGTTCTGAATGGTTTCTCTAAATACACAGAGCTGTTCATTGATGTTATGGTATGGGTCTGATTGATATCAATGTGTGAGGTTTTTTTGTAACTTTTTATTTTTTTTAAAGATTTATTTATAAATAAATAAATAAATAAATAAATAAGATTTATTTATTACCGTATAGAGTGTTCTGTCTGCATGCATGCCTGCAGGACAGAAGAGGGCACGAGATCTCAGTATAGATGGTTATGAGCCACCGTGTGGTGAACGCAGAACCTCTGGAAGAGCAGTCAGTGCTCTAAACCTCTGAGCCATCTCTCTAGACCTTTTGTAACTTTTAAAAATTAACTTCACATGCTCACCAAAGTTTTCCCTCCATCCTCCCACCCCTCCACTAGTGTTCCCCCCACACCTCCCCTCCCCACACCCACTCCTCCCTTTCTCCTCAGGAGAGGGGGAGGGGCCCCATGGCTATCAACCGGCCTTGGCATATCAAGTTGCTGTAAGACTAAGCACATCTTCTGGAGGTAGTCCAGTAAGGCGAAAGGGTCCCAAAGGCAGGCAACAGAGTCAGACAGCCCCTGCTCTTGCTGTTAGGAGTCCAACATGAAGACCAAGCTGCACAGCTGTAATGATGTATGTGCAGAGGGCCTAGGTCGGTCCCATGCATGCCCTCTGGTTGGCAGTTCATTCTCTGTGGGCCCCTTTGGGCCCAGGTTAGTTGATTCTGTAGGTTTTCTCATGGTGTCCTTGACCTGTCTGGCTCCTACAATACTTAATGGAGGCATTTTCTTTAATGGATGTTCCCTTCTCTCATCAAGTTGACATAAAACTACCCAGCACAGTAAGACATGAAGAACTTAAATGCATGGTGCTTAACGGAGGGACCCAGTCTGAAGAGAATGCATGCTGTGTCATTCTGACCACCTAGCAGTAGCAAATCTCAGGAAATATAGGTGCAGCAGTATAGACTTAGGGCAGCCACATACTCTGTGTGATGCTTCATGATAGATGCCCTCCTTGTCTATGGCACAGAATGAGTCCTAATGTAGACCAGGCACAACAGCTAACCAAGTGGAGGGACGTGCTGCACAAGTGCAAGGTTGTTCATGGAATGGGGAACCTGTGGGGGGCGGGGGAGTAAAAGAAACTTCGCTACATTCATTGGATTATAGGTATAATCTCTCCATTTGCTCTGAAAAGAAATCTAAAATGGTATCAAAAGCAGCCAATTAGTTTTTACAAAAGGCTTTTTACACTAAAAGGGTAAACGAAGTAACTGTGGTGAGAATTGTTTTTAAATGCAGAGAGAGCCGCTCAGGTCATGAAAACTTATTGTAAAATCTCCATACAACCAGCCTTGCTGCCCAGTTCTTCATCCACTCACTGACTCCACCACCACAATGTTCCAGGCCTCAGTGGAGACTCAGCTGGTGAAGTGCCTGCCGCACCCTGAGGACCTGACTTTGATCCTCAGCACTCAGTTAAGAAGACAAGCCAGGGCTGAAGAGGTGGGGTGGCTCAATGGTTAAGAGCACTTGGTACTCCCACAACAGACCAAGGTGCAGTTCCCAGCACCCACGTGGCAACTAACAACCATCCACGGGGTATGAAGCACTTGCTGCTCCCACAGTGGACCAAGGTTCAGTTCCTAGCACCCACGTGGCAACTAACAACCATCCAGGGGGTCTGAAGCGCCCTTCTGACCTCTGAGGACATTAGGCATGTACATGGTATGTTTACATACATGTAGGCAAAACACTCATACACATAAAAAGCATGGCAGAAAGCCAGGCATGGTGGCACATGCCTTTAATCTCAGCACTCAGGAGGCAAGAGGCAGGCGGATCTCTGTGAGTTAGAGGCTAGCCTGGCCTACGAAGTGAATTCCAGAACAGACAGGGCTGAAGCCCTGTCTTGAATTAAAAAAAAAGTCATGACTGCATATAGCTGTGAGCCAGTACTGCAGGGAGCAGAGACAGATGAGGCAAGGCTCACTGGCCAGCTAGTCTGGGCAGAGTCAATGAACCCCGGATTTAGTGAGAGATATTGTCTCAAAAAATAGAGGGGGCAGGGGAGTTGCTCAGAGATTAAGAGTGAGCACAGTTCTTCCAGAAGAAATGCGTTCAGTTCCCAACATCACAGGCTCCTACAGCTCCATCCCAGAGGGATCTGACACCCTCTCCTGGATTTTCTCAGGCATCCGCGTGCGAATTGTGCATATACCTGTGTGAGGGCAGGGGCATACACACACACACACACACACACACACACACACACACACACATGCACAAAATTATAAAATAACTCTTGTGAAAAGTAAGTTAGCCGGGCAGTGGTGGCGCACGCCTTTAATCCCAGCACTTGAGAGGCAGAGGCAGGCGGATCTTTGCGAGTTCGAGGCCAGCCTGGTCTACAAATTGAGTCCAGGACAGCCAGGGCTACACAGAGAAACCCTGTCTCGAAAAACCAAAAAAAAAAAAAAAGAAAGAAAAAGAAAAGTAAGTTAAAAAGCAATTGAGGGAATCAATTTCAGCCTCCACAAGAATACATACAGACACAAAAACAAACAAACAAAAACTTAAAAATATATATCCTGATAGAGTTTGTTCAGTGTGCTCCCTTGGAAATAAAACAGGACTAGACTTTTAAGCTCTTCTAGTTTGATAGTTTTTCTCATGATTGTGAACCTGGCTTTGCCTGATCAATTTGGATAAGCAAGAGGCTTTCCTTTGGTTCGGTGTTTTTCCTGGAGCAACTACAATAATACTGACTGACTAGGCTGATTGTTAATTCCCTATGATTATGTACAAGGCCCTTTAAATTTGTTTTCCTGTTTCTTCCTTCTTGGTAGTTAGATGAGGCAATCAGCACATCTTTCATATTCTAAGGAGGCTTACCTTTTCTGTTAAGGGATGGCTCCTCACTGGAATTTCTGCCAGTGACAATAGGAACAAATTCCAATCAGTGGTTCTAACACCTCTTAATGAGGTGCCTGTTTTAAACTCCTCCAAGCTACCACGGCTTCTCCAACACAGACCCCTCACCACTGGTTAAGCCCCTTGAGTTCTAAATCCTTTCATTTCTGGGGCTCAGGCCCTCCTCCTTAACCTCTGAGTCACCAACATTTGCTTTGAAAGTTGACACCTTCCCTTTGAATAGCAATCACCTAACCTCAGTTTGATGCCAAACACATTGATTTCAATTATCACCTTTAATCCACACCTTCCTTCTCCTCTCTTGTAATTTGTGGTTTTCTTCTCTTAATTAGAAAGAGCCAGGGATTATCTGCACAAGACTGGAAGGTTTATTGTGATTGGTGGTATTGTCTCTCCTGTCCACGACTCCTATGGAAAACAGGTGGGTCCCTTCCTTTGCTCTCTCCTCTTCGAAGCCTTCTCACCTGATAGCTCCCCTGGATAAAACTGCCCCACTGTGATCTCTGAGGAGATTCTTAGAAATGCTAAAGGCATCTGGCTTTCATCCCAGGACCACTGTCAGACCTGGGTGCCTAGCCACAGCCAGAGGGCCAGCTGCCCACCACAGCCAGCTCTCAGAGAGGAGGGAGTACCCCTGCTCAGGCAGCGTGACTGTGCCAGGCTCCGATTGCCAGCGGGTTATGGGTTGAGCTGCATTGGACAAATATTCCCAAGACTTTTATTTTGGAAAAAGCATCCCAAAGCCTCTTATTCCACAGGCCCTCAAAAAATGTGGGAACTTTCCCAGTCATTTCTGTTTCGCCCATGGGTGCTCTAATCACCAAACCAGGTTAACTGAGCTTCAGCCAGGTCAAACCTTAGATCTATGCAGAGTGAGCATTTGCTAGTTCGGATTCTGACCCAGTGGCATACACCACATAGCCTTCATCCTTTTCCTCTTGTCACCCAATGTCTGTGTGTGTGAGACAGAAGGACAAGTCAGGGGATCACATCCCTTATTCCCTCTCACCATCAAATAGGGCTAGATTTTGTAACGGAATGGCTTGGGCTGGTGTTTCTGGGTGCTGCGGAAGAATGAGGGCACCTCTTACTCACGGCTTTGTTGCTCCCCAGGGCCTTGTGTCCAGTCGGCACCGTCTCATCATGTGTCAGCTGGCTGTCCAGAATTCCGACTGGATCAGGTACGGCTGTGATGACGGCCCCAGAGGCAGATGGCCCTGGGCTCACTGGGATGGGATGGAAAAGAGGAAGAGTTGGTAATTTGGAACCCGCAAGGGTGAGGACGTAGGAGAGATATTAGCCCCGCATTGGCCATAATTAGGTAGATCTCCAGTGGTGGCCCAATTAGTAACTTTGTTTATTTTTGAACCAAGCAATCAGGCTCACAAAATGAAAGAGTTAGCTTAAGGAGTTTTGTTTGTGGCTCCTGGTGTGATTCTTAAGAGTTTCCAAAAACATGGCTGGGGGAGGAGCCTGGTTCCCAAATCCCAAAATGCTTCTCATTCACGTTCCCACCGACTTCCATTAATTCTCACCCATAACTTACTTCCTTTCAGAAAAAGTGGGTGGCTTTGATTACTGCCCATTTCTGAACTCGGGGTCCCTCAGGGGTCCACATTAACTCCTGGACAAAGGTGTGGGGCCTATGAGCTGTGCTCTCTGGGGCGTCCCCACCAACTCAGACCCGAAGCTGCGGTCTTGATCACTGCCCCCGCCCCCATTAGACTAGCCGCACCACTAAGACGGCAGCACTCCCCGTGCTCTGAGCCAGTAGAGTAATTAACGTAAGCTTCTACTAATTATGCTGATTATGTCCCCCAAGTTCCTGCCGTTATAATTTGCATGAGAAGATGGTGTTTAAAAGAAATAATGGCACATCATTTGCTCTTTAATTTCCTACGCTGGAAAAATAAGCAGCTCTTAGAAATTTCCGTGAGGGGCGGGGCCTTGACCGCAGAGCGAGTGAGGGATGCAGTTAGCCCAGGAGCGAAGGGGCAGCAGGGCTGAAAGAAGACACTGAGGGGAAGCCACAGCAATAATTAAGAGGTGGTCCATGTGGGCCTGCTCTGCGATTTGTCTGAGAAGCCTCGCCCTTGAAGGATTTTTTCTCTGGTTGAGGACTGGAGAGATGGCTCAGCAGTGAAGAGCACTTGCTGTTCTTCCACAGGTCATGAGTTCGGTTCCCAGCACCCACCTTGGGCAGATTAACCTCTCTTGGCTTCCACAGGCATCCTCATACGCATAAATAAAGATAAATATTTTTTTTTTTTTTTTACAAAATAAAATAAAAAGACACAGGTTGGGCCGGGCGGTGGTGGCGCACGCCTTTAATCCCAGCACTTGGGAGGCAGAGGTAGGCGGATCTTTGTGAGTTCGAGGCCAGCCTGGTCTACAAAGTGAGTCCAGGACAGCCAAGGATACACAGAGAAACCCTGTCTCGAAAAACCAAAAAAAAAAAAAAAAAAAAAAAAAGACACAGGTTGGACAGAGAGGGTCTGTTTTTCTCAGATGACAAAGTGCTGGAGGACAGTCCGTCCGTGATCACGGTCAGGATTAGAAACCACACCTCTTACTGCTGTAAATGTTTAATTTCCTGTGGCAAATGAATCCAGAGGAGAAAGCAGAGGCCAGAAGGCTGTTCCTGCTTTGATGTTCTTAGAAAATTCTGGAATAGTTCCTTCATTGATCCAATGAATACTTACTGAGTGCCTACCCCCTGCCTCACTTGGAAGATCAGGTGCGGTCTTGAGAGGGAAACCGATTAGCAGGCCTGAGCCAGGGCACCTGTTTGGTGAGGCCACTTAGGAGGGAATTGCTCACCTCCCATATTTGTATGCACAGGAGAAGGGAAGGAGGAGTCAGGCAAGGGCAGGCAGACCCTTCTGTTTTCACTTAGTAAGATCTCAACTCAGGAAACCCGAGGTACGTGCTCCTGGCAGGGTGTGGACAAGGGTGCTCAACCGCTTAGAGAAGAACACTGCAGAAATATCTCAATTTAGCAGCTCATTAAGTTGGCAATTGAGGCCAAGTGAGGCATCAGTCTAGGGCAGGATCCCTGCTCACTTCCCAGCCTCCTGCTCAGGAGTTAGCTGACTTGTGGGTCTGTACCCTCCAGTCTAGCTACCGTGCCTTACTTCCAGCCCTAAAGCACTGTACCACCCAGCTGAGGCCGATGGGGCTCTTGGCCAGGGCTTGCAGACTGGCAAGGCAAGACTTAGTCCCTGCTTGATGAACCTCTGGTTCATTTAATAATTATCACAATCCTGTAATAATCTGAAGGTTTCCCTTGTCTTTGTTTTATTTTATTTTAGGTTTTTCAAGACAGGGTTTCTCTGCGTATCCTTGACTGTCCTGGACTCACTTTGTAGACCAGGCTGGCCTTGAACTCACAGAGATCCACCTGCCTCTGCCTCCCGAGTGCTGGGATTAAAGGCGTGCACCACCACGCCTGGCAATTACAGACAGTTGTGAACTGCCATGTGGGTGCTGGGATTTGAACCCAGGTCCTTTGGAAGAGTAGTCAGTGCTCTTAACCACTGAGCCATCTCTCCAGCCCCTCCCTTGTGTTTTCGTATGAGAATAAGTACAAGGCATCCTGCTAAGCACTATGCATATAAAATTTCTCATCCTCTCACACTAGAAGGAATGCTGAACTGGGGTTAAACTCAGGAAGACTCATACCATCATCTTCCTTACATGCCTATGCTAGATTCCTCTCATTTTACAGAGAGGGAAACTGAGGCGTAAGAGCGTATTTCACTGCCTGGTTTAACCTGATTTGAGATCTAAGCACACAGCATGACTAGGCCTGCTGAGCTCCCTGAGGAGAGAGTGCATGGAATGGAGACTAAGAACTACCTCTCCTGTGATGGCAGGGTGGACCCGTGGGAGTGCTACCAGGACACCTGGCAGACGACCTGCAGTGTGCTGGAGCACCATCGAGACCTCATGAAGGTAAGGTGGACTGTGGGTGAGCAGGGTGCAGGAGAGGGGAGGGGAGGGGAGGGGAGGGGAGGGGAGAGGAGGGCGGCTGCTGGCCTGGCATCTGCTTCCTGCTTCCTCGCCAGTTAGTTGTGAGGTGGACCAGCCCGTGTATAGCGCCAGGGAAGACAGTGGATTAGGACCCTGAGCAGCGGGCCCTTACTCCCTGCCTTCTACTCACTGACAAGTCCTCCCATTTGGGTGTGATAAGGGTCACTGGGGCTGGATTTGACCTGGGCAGCTCTCATCAGCTGGAGAAGCAAACTCAAGGTGGGATGAGAAGACCAGAGCTGTAAGACTTCAGTGAGGAAAAGAGGGGGCTGGGCAGGGGATGAGAGGTACCCTTTGGGCTGAGGATGTAGCTCAGTTACTAGAATGCTTGCTTAGCACCTGTGAAACCCTGGATTTGGTCCCCAGTACCAGATAAAATCTGGAAGTGGGGGTGTATACCCCTATATTGGGAGGTACAAGTTGGAGGATAATAAATTCAACGTCATTAGGCTAGGCTAAAAAAAACAATGTCCTCTTAGACTTAGTACAAGTTGTCAGGCTCCCTCCTGATCTATTAGGGACCCACAGGTTCCTAGTCCAGGATAAGACACAATGCCTAAAGATCAATGTCTTTCATTCCCATGCATTCCTCCAAGAGCCTCTTGGAAGACAGTGTCTGATCCCTGCTTTATTAGCAGGTGACAGGAAGCAGAGAGAGGAGCCCATTACCCGAGGACACACACTGGACATTTATTGACCGCGGATAGAGGAGAGGCCCTGTGTTCCCCCACTCAGTGACCCAGGGCTGGCTGGGTACCAGAAGCACCAGCCACAGTGTGGGCAGTGACCTCCACAGATCAATATCAGCCCACTAAATCAACAGAGACAGAATGAAAAGCCGCACTATCCATGGCCAAAAATATGACTGACGGACTGACAGATGCAGCAAACTGTCCTTTGTGGTCATCTCACCACACAATGTGTGGAGAGTCCCCAGCCCTAAATAACCTAAAGGGGTCATTCTGATCCAAGGAGACCCTCATCCTACCCTCTCCTTGCTGTTGGAGGGGCTTTTGCCACCCTCTCTTCATGGAGCAGCCCCTGACCACCCCACACTGCACCAACCACACAGCGGGGGCTTCATTTTACTACATGTGATTCAGGGTCCCAAAATATCCTAGGACACCAGGAGCAAGGGGAAGCATGGAGGACCAGCGGACTGCTGCTCAATCTATTAAGTTCCTCTGTGGAATTAAACAGAACCAATCTTTCCCTCTATCTTCAGAACCCTCCATGCCTATCCTGGTTCATTTTTGGTCCTCCCGAAAGAACTGTGGGACAGGGTCACTCTCACTTCCTCTTCTGGGTAGTCTCCACACCTCAGAGCTGAATTAATGGCTCAGCAGTTAAAAGTGCTTACTGTTCTTGCAGAGGCCCCACGTTCAGGGGATCTGATACCTCTGGCCTCTGTAGACACTGGTCTTCTAGCACCTACCTACGCACAGACAGAGACACATACACAGAATGAACGATACGACCTTAAACAACAACAAAAAAAAAAAAAGATAAATCATTTCCTGTATAAGGATGTGTCAGTCAGGATAGGCAAAGATGTGCTTCAGTAACAAAATTATCAGTGGCTTAGTTTATTTCTTACACTTGCCACTTGAATTGGGGAGAGGAATATCATCTGGGAACCTGTGTTCTTTTAAGTCACACATTGGCCTTAAGCTCCAGGATGAAAGGGAGAGCTGGAAACCCTTCTAGCATCTCTGAGCACTGACCTGGCTACAATGGCCACAGAGCCTGGCCATTGTCTGGTTGTCCAAATGCCCAGGATTTCTGGGTGCTTCCTCTTTCTCTCATGCCAAAGCTTGTGCCTGAGCCAGAGTAACGCATTCTTAAGCTCCAGCTGTAGCAGCGCCTACAGAAGCCAGCTGACATTGTATGTTACACATGGTCCCCAGTCTTGCAGCCAGAGCTCAGAACCTGATAACTCCACCTTTCCCAGTCCTGGGATAAGGCTGGCATTCTTGGCATGGAGGGTAAATTTGCCAGGGAGGTGGCCACTGGAGGTTAGGTATGTAAAAACTGCTGAGGACAGGGGAGCCATGGAGGGCTGCACAGGGCACAGGCAATGGTGGGGTGTGTGGACAGAGCAAGTCAAATGGAACTAAGGATGCAGGGAAAGAAGAAATTCTTCAGCCACAGAGCAGCTATTACGTGACAGTGTGGCCCTGTCTTTTCTGGTGATAAAATAATAATGAAAGAGCACAGTTCACCCTTTCATTCCATCAGCCACAGCTGGGCAGAGGAGCCCACCAAGCAGGCTGGGAAGCTGTCTTACAGATGCAGCTGGATGTTGCTGTGACCTTGTGTTAAGAGTGGAAGGGATGAATTAACCCACAAACCAAATGCCTGCTCTTCTAGAGCTCAGAAGAACTCCAGGCATTCTGCTTGCAGGATGGCCTATAGAAACTGTGCCCAGAGGGTCTTCCTGGCCATCCCTGGGGCTTGAGGGTCCTCTCACAGCAGGACTCCAGTCCTGAAAATGCAGTGGGCACAATCACTCTGGAGATGCTGGCTTTACTGGAAGGGACTTTGAAAATGCACTTAGTCTCGTGGTTCTCTGTTGCCCTCTGACCCTAGGAAAAGGAAAGTTGTTTCTGGCTCCACTGTGGAGAAGGCTACATTCTCAGCCCCATGTTTTCAACGTCACCGGAGGGAGCAGTGACCATGGTAGCACAGGCAAATGGATAATGTATCTCAAGTTACCATGTGGTTCTGACATGTGATGAGCAGGCCCAAGGGGCCTTGAAACTCACTCCACACTTCCTGTGATACCAGTGCATCCTGCTCTCTAGCTGGCCGTGTCACTGAGGTGTCTGGCTGGTGGAGGCTGAGGTGGTGATGACGTCTATGGCTGGCTTCCCAAACCTTGAGAGCTCCCCCACAGATGTGATCTCATTAGAGACCCATGAAGCAGGCAGGGACCACGGACAGTCAAGACATACAGAAACTTACACAAAGTCCTGCATCTGTCAGGAACTTTACATGTACGCTTGCTCAAGTCATTCTGCTGCAGTCAAAATGGCAAAGGTGGGCCTGCCTTCCTGAGGGGCAGTCCTCTGGCCAGGAAATTGAAAATTAGCCCAAGTGGGATAAGTCCTAAGAGAGGAGACTATGGCTGATTTCCACCTAGATGTAGAATCATTTTTTAAAATTTTTATTTTTTAACCTCAAAAGATGGCTGAAGACTGCAATTCCAGCACCCAGGAGGTGGAAACAGGTAGATAGAAAATTTAAGGTCATGGGTGGTAGTGCCCTTTAATTCCAGCACTCGGGAGGCAGAGGTATGTGGATCTCTGAGTTCAAGGCCAGCCTGGCCTACAGAGTGAATTTCAGGACAGCCAGGGCTACACAGAGAAACTCTGTCCTGGGGAATAAAAAATAAATAAAAAAGGAAAAGAAAAGAAAGAATTAAAGGTCACCCTCAACTACATAGTTTGAAACCAGTCTGAGATTCATCAGACCCTGTTTCTTTAGGAAAACAAAAACAAAACAGGGTGTTGGCACACGCCTTTAATCCCAGCACTCCGGAGGCAGAGGCAGGTGGATCTCTGTGAGTTCAAGGCCAGCCTGGTCTACAAAGTGACTCCAGGGGAGCCAGAGAGACACACAGAGAAACCCTGTCTCTCTCTCTCTCTCTCTCTCTCTCTCTCTCTCTCTCTCTCTCTCT
>CAJQZJ010033427.1:447246-492693 GCA_907164525.1 Lophiomys imhausi
CTCTCTCTCTCTCTCTCTCTCTCTCTCTCTCTCTCTCTCTCTCTCTCAAAAAAAAAGGCAAATATATTGTCAGACTTGAACTAAAGTTCAGGAGCAATCAGCTGTTCAAGGTCTCAAATCAAGAAGGAGGAGAGCCTAAACTGGGATCCACGGTTATGTGATGCCGCTTCCCAAGCTTTTCTTGCTGAGCTGCCGTGTTTCCTGTCACTGTACACCAAGTGTTGCAGCTACATCTAGAACCAACCCCTGGGGCTAAAGTTAGCTTTAGGCTGACTCATTCTGCTGGAGACAGATGTCCATGGGGCAATTAGGCTATGATTCTCAGTGTCCCTTGGTTAAGGACACTGACTCAATGCTTCTCCCTTTCCCCAGAGGGTGACTGGCTGCATCCTCTCCAATGTCAACACACCATCCATGACACCTGTGATTGGCCAGCCACAGCACGAGAACACCCAGCCCGTTTACCAGAACAGCAATGTGCCCGCCAAGCCCACTGCAGGTAAGGGACACTGGGTAAGCTTCTTAGTTTTCAGAATCACCTAGAGGGCCCACCGAGGATTTGAGATGGTCAGACTGGAAGGAGGAAGAGGAAGAGGGTTAAGCATATGAATGAGAAGGAAGAAGTTTTTTTTTAAGCTATTTTATTAGATTCTTATACCTCTACCTCTCTCCAACCTCCCAACACTAGATAGAAGAGAAAGAAGGTTAAAAGTTAAAGGGGACATAGATCTTTAAAGGCTACTTCCTACTGATTAGTGACATTGAGTTCCTTGGGGGAAGTCCAGTCTTCAACGTCAGAATATCCAACAATTCAGCAACCCAGCAATCCAGCCATGGCAAAGGCAGCAGTGGGGGGGGGGGGGGGGGGGGGGGCAGTGGGGGGGCAGCATGGGGTGCGGCAGCAGCCACCACAGGCCCTCTTGGGACTTTCCCATTCATACCCTCTCCGGAGTCCCCAGAATTAAACTGTCTTCATCTGGCAAAGATCACCACCCTGCTAGTACATGAGGCAAATCATAATCACCTGCTGCGAAGCAGCCTCTTATCCCACACATAGGATTAAAACAAAAACATATTCATATAACATAACGTTTTGGGTTTTTTTTAATTGTTTTTAACAAACCAAAACTCTAGCCAGGTGTGGCACACGCCTTTAATACCAGCATTTGGGAGGCAGAGGCAGGTGGATCTCTGTGAGTTTGAGGCCTACCTAGTCTACAAAGCGAGTCCAAGACAGCCAGGGCTGTTACACAGAGAAACCCTATCTCCAAAAAAAAGAAAAAAGAAAAGAAAGAAACCAAAATTCTCACTACGGCGAAGGGAGGTCAGAGTGGGGTAGAAGGAGGCAGACGATATGGGAGAGGGAGGAGAGAAGAGAGGAGAGAGAAGACAGTGTGCCTTAAGTATTTAAATATAAATATAATTGCCTTACGTAGGGATTTGATATATGAAAGGGAGCATTTTTCTTTGCCTCTTTCAGAGAGGTTGAGGGTCTCACCCAGGGTCGCAGTGAGGAAGTAGCAGAGCGATGAGTCACACTATATACATAATTCACGCTTAGCAACCTCCTCAACAAGAACAAAGAACAAAGCTGCCAACACTTTCTTGCATTAGCACTGTATGTGCTGTGTGCTCAGTTCTTTGCTTGTGTTCTCATTGAATGCAATAATTCTGTTACACAGATGCTGTCTTTCCTGTGACACAAAACAAACCCCCCCCCAAAAAAAAAAAAAACAAAACCCAAAACCAGAAGATTCAGAGACAGTTTGTGATCAGCCCAGGCTGCACAACTCAAAAAGTAGAAGAGCCATCAGGGGCAAGGTACATTCCCTAAAGCAGTGGTTTTCAACCTGTGGGTCGAAACTCTCACATATCAGATATCCTGCATGTCGGATATTTACATTACAATTCATAACAGTAGCAAAATTACAGTCGTGAAGTAGCAACAAAATAATTTTATGGTTGGGAGTTACCACACCATGAGGAAGAGTCACGGCATTAGGAAGGTTGAGAACCACTGCAAGGATTCTCCTAGGTCAACTCCAAGAGATGAAACTGGGTGTGGTGGCAGACGCCTGTATCCCAGAACTTGGGAGGTGGAAAGGATCAGGAGTTTAAGGCCAGCTTGGGCTGCATGAGATGTTGTATCAAACAAAACATAACCAAATACAAATTCTGTCAGTGAGACTGATGCCCCCACTATGTTTCAAACCCAGAGACCACATGCTATTGTATTGCTGGTCTTTTATAAGCATAGAAATTTATAAAGAAGAGCTAGGATTCCTCAGTTTGCATGCATTATTCTGGGTCCTAAGAAAGTTTCTCGAGATGAGGGCCTGGAGTGATAGATCACTGACGACCCACATGGGATGCCTGATTACTGTGAAGCCCATGTGTGTGGGCAGGGATGCCTTCCCCAGCCCAGCAGAGATGACTGCAGCATGTAGTCTGCCACCGGCTGCTGTTCCTTGGATTTGGGTGCTATCGTCCAGTGGGACTTACTGGCTTGGGACCAACCCACTGAGGAGCTCGAGAGAAATGTTATCAGTCACAGTGGCTTTCCATTGTGACAAAACACCTGAGAAAACTCAGTCGTAGAGGAACAAAGGTCTGTGGGGCTCACATTCCAGAAGTTGTACTCCAGGGGCACTTGGCCATGCTGTTTTGATGCTCTGGAAGTGTCGTGGGAATTAGTGAGTGACAGGAGATGGCCCACTTTGTGGTGACCAGAAGCAAAGGAGAGAAAGGGAGGACCCAGGACACACTGATGACATAACTTCCTTCCATTAGACTCCACCTCCTAAGACTTCTACCACTTCCCATGGTGTCATCAGCTGGGGACCAAACCTTCAACACATGGCCTTTTGGGGACATTTAAGATTCAAACCATAAAATTAAGAATTGGAAGAGCAGAGCAGTATGAATGCATCTTAAATTTGCAATCTAACACAACATGTACCCATTATACTTATTAAAATGGAAGAAAATACATAATACACCAAGACGCTAAGCAGTAGTTATCTCTAGATGTGGGATTGTGGGGGTTGGGGTTTTTTTCCTCTTTATATATCTTCCTTTTTCTCTATTTTCCACTTCTCAACAATGCAATAAGCATGACCTGAAAGTAGACTGCCGTCTATGACTCGCAGTATTTGTGCCCTGCACTCTGAGTGAGAAGAAAAAAACTTTTGGCAGTCACTGTTCTGTCCTTTCTCTACCCTTCCTCTGTCTCCTTCCTCCAGCCTTCCGTTTTTCCAGCCCCATCCTCTCCAGCACACCCCTGTTGTTTACAGTGGCCCTGAGGCTGGATGCTGGGCTGACATGAGTGTCAGTTGTGAGTGGTTCTTTCCCTCTGTCTCTGTCTGTCCTATTCTCTCCTGCAGCCAAGATCTTGGGAAAGGTGGGAGAAAGCCTCAGCCGGATTTGCTGTGTTCGACCGCCAGTGGAGCGGTTCACCTTCGTAGGTAAGACAGCCAGAGTTCCCTTTCCCACTCTCCTTCTTTCTCAGCTCCCTTCATGCATCAGCAAGCAGCCCCACCCCCTGAAATTCACATATTGAATTGTTAATCCCAGCCAGGCGGTGGTGGCGCACGCCTTTAATCCCAGCACTTGGGAGGCAGAGGCAGGCGGATCTTTGTGAGTTCGAGGCCAGCCTGGTTTACAAAGTGAGTCCAGGACAGCCAAGGATACACAGAGAAACCCTGTCTCGAAAAACCAAAAAAAAAGAAGTTGAATTGTTAATCCCCCAGGGGACAGTATTAGGAACCAGGGTCTTTGGGAGACAATTAATCATGAGGGTGGGTTGCCTACACACACCAATAAATAAGCAAACAAATAAAGTATAACTAAAACATTTTTAAAGAAAATGCCCCACAGAGCTAGCTCACCCCTTCAACCATCTGAGGTCCCAAGGAGATGATGTTAGCCATGCTGACTCCTTCATCTTGGTCTTTCAACATCCAGAACTTTCAGGAGTAAATTCCTGTTGTTTAGAAGTCACCCAACCTGTGGCATTTGTTGTAACAACTCGAATGGACTAGGACATCCCTTTGTGGGGTGGTCATTTGTAGAGAAGTAGTTGAAAGAAACCAGAGGCAAGCAGGAATGTCAGGCCTAGCATGTCAAGAGGTGATGGAGCAAGAGGATGTGGTTATCCTGGGAGGCCTTTCATGGTCACCTCCTTCCTCCAGCCTTTGCTCATTCCTCACTTGCCCTGCACTCCATAAACTATGTCTACACACTGGGTGTTTCCCGTGGGCGCTGTATTCCCTGGGTTCCCTCTGTCTTTGGGGTGCTTCCCAAAGACTCTGCTAGGGTAAGACCATCACAGCCCCTGGAGCTCTTTCCCCTGTTATTCCGAAATTTAACTCTGTAAAAGAACCCCAGAAGAGCCAAAAAGAACTCGTTCCTTTTGTTCTTTGGGCTGCCTTCTGCCATTTTGGAGGTTTCCAGTTTGGGGCAGACAGTGCACACCAGGAGCACGTGCCAGAGGCTTGGCTCTGTCCTTTGGTTCTTCCTTCCAGCTTTTGCTACATCCCACCAAGGAAATGGCTTGACAACCCAGTTTTGCTGGTTCTTCATACCAAGAAGCAACTGAAGGGGAGGAGGCCATCTCCTGTGACCTCAAATCCTGTGCCCCAGGTTCTGAGTGCATAGTACGCAGCTTTCCTAGGATACAGAAGTAGACACTCAACGTGAGTGTGTCTGTCATTGGTTTCCCAAGTGAGATAGTCTAATTATGAAAATCCCAGAAATATGAGGCTCTGCCCAGGGAGAGGAAAGGATGCTTCCTGCCATTTGATGCATCTTTCCCCATCCTACTCCAGCTGCTGTCACTGAGGAGGCTCTCAGTTCCCTAATGATCTTTTGTCCATCTGTCCATCCCTCCTTCTGTCCCCCTCCCGTCTCTCCCCACAGATGAGAATGCCAACCTGGGCACAGTGATGCGGTATGAGGAAATCGGTGAGTTGGACTGTGGAAGTGGGGACCTCTGGAGCCTCTTGCCACAATGTCAGGGAGGATGTAGGCTTGAAACCTGGAGTGGGTTTTACAGCAGGGTCTACAGTCTGAATGTTCCTTCTAGAGAGTAAGATCATACTCTTACTTAGATCCCACTTAACATCTCCTAACCAGACTCACTCCCCAGAAGGATCAACAGGTAATCTTCCCTTCTCAGCCTCCCCTCCCTCATCTAAAAGAATGAAAGTTGAGCATCCATGCTATCAAGAGAGGCCATTGTGCCCACCAGAACTGCACATAAACAAGGCAGCTTCAGGTTTCCAGTGCTTTAAGGTAGAGAACTAGGCAAGGGTTGGCTGGAAGCCACTGTGTTTGGCTTGCCTGTAGCCTTGGCTGAAGCTAAGGTTAAATCCCACTGTCTGTCTGTGTGAGAGCCTGGTGCCCAACCCAAGTCCAGAATCCATAGAAGCTGGCTACAAACATCTGTGGATGGGAAGGAGCTGACAGCTGCATAAATCATCAAAGCAAAGCAGTAAATTGAAGCCTTTCCAAGGCCCCAGCATGAAAGACTGGGGTGGGGACCCAAGTGCCTGCAGTTGGAAAAGGATGGCAGGGGCAGGCCAGAATGGAGCTGGAGCTGGCACAGTGGTGAGGGGGGTCAGTGGGTCTCCAAAAGGAGAGGCAATTTGGTGTCCAACCCACAGGGATTTAACTGCTAAAGATGTGTTAGATGCCTTCTGGATACTCCTGAGTGTGCACGTGGAGGGTTGGAAGGGGGCTCCTGCTGTGGTCCTCAGAGGCCTGGAGTGTGTTTGATGGTGTGTCTGAGCACCTAGATGCCCAACAGATGTGATAACGTTTCCAGGTCCATCCCTGGGCCTGAGATGTAGTCGTGCCTCAGTTAATCTGTGTTGCTTTGCTAGAACCATTTGTGAAACATGAACATCTAGTTAACGAGCAGAGCCATTAGCAAAAACAAAGTGCTAGTGTCGTACAGTTAAGCAAACTGCATTAAACCAAAGCAACTCAAGAGCCTCACTCACTTCGTAGTTACTTTTCTAGACTTGAACATCCTTTACACACCAGCTTATTGGCTCTGAAATCTGCAGGAAAGAGGGCACCTGGTTTCCTGACCGATCCCCACAAAGCAAGCAGGTTCTGTCAGCCCCGAGGATCCAAAGACAGAAATAGAGAAAGCGGCCAGGACAGGGCTCAAAGTCCTACGTATGCTCCACCTCCTTGTAGTCCTGCCTCTGCCTCTCCAGGGACTGTCAACCCACCGGCAGTCTCTGTCCTGTCTGTTCAGAACAGTCCTAGGATTTGCCATTCTGTTCCAAGTGTATTTGTCTTTTCCGTGTTCCGCAGACTTTCTATTGGAGTTTCTTTGAACTTTGTTTGTCTTCCCAGCCTCCAGGCCTTGAGTTAAGCTATGCTGTCCCTACTGGGGAACATCCCCTTTGGCTCCTTAGTCCGCCTGGCCACCTCTACCTCCTTTTGCTCTCCAGAAGGGAAAAGGATGTCTGACAGGGAGGGACAATGGGCCAAGGAATGAAGAATCCTTGGCTTCTGAAAAGGAGAGTCTCACAGCTCCTGCTGACAGATAGATTTCAGGTTCGCAGCGATACAGGTGGCAGCTGCCTCCAAGTACCACGGGAGCTGGGTTGGGCCACTGGGGTACACATAGCTGGGATTCCTGAGCAGGGAGTGTAGTGGGAGAGCACTGATTCCGGCTGCTGGCCCTGGATCGAGATGACCAGGGAGGGAGGCAGAGCACAGTGGAGGGCAGAGAGAACCAGCCTGGATCCTGACCATTATGTTCTGTGAGGCCCTAGGACTTACAAGCTCCTTTAATGAAATCGCCTTGCACTTATCACAAGTAAAAATAAAACTAAACAACAACAACAACAAAACGACCTTCTCCTAGCTTTTTTGGCGTCAGCGGTCCCATTCTTCTGTTCCCAGCAGTTAGTTGGTGGCTTCCCCTGGGACTTCCCCAGTCAGGGACTGAGGACTTTAAATGTGGAAGTCAGTCACTGCTGCCCTCCAGTGGCTTCATGTGACACCACAGACTCTGGCAACCTCCCCCCCCCCACCCCGCACCCCCACTACCAATAAACAGGTCTGCTCTGGTCCCCAGGCAGGGGACGGGGACGGGTGAGGAGTCAGGGGTTTCATTCTACCTTTCTGTGCTCTGGCTGTTTTAAAAGTCTCATATTCTTGGGCTAGAGGGTCAGTCCTAGCATGACAATGGAAAACCCAGCACCAGGTTTTCAGCCTTGGTACTATCAGCATTTAGGGGCAGATAATTCTGTGTTGCCGGGCTGCCCTGTGCGCTGCGGGATGCTTACTCAGCAGCTTCCAGATGCCAGTGGCACACTGCTCCTCTCCCCAGACATGACAACCAGACATTGGGAAATTGCTCCTAAACTGCCCAGGGGCTCTCAGGCGGCCTGTGAAGCTCTGTAACCACGACCTTTGCTAGCTTAACTGCTTGCCATATCTGAGTACACACTGTGTGCTAGTCACTGCCAGGCTCTGGGGTTACAGAGGCAAATTAAGGTTCTCTTCCTGAAGAGATCATTGAGTACTATAAGCCCCCAGCCTTCACTGGGCTGGGGAGGGGGCTCCATGCAGACCCAGGGACAATGATGGTTGCTTTCATCACCAGTCTCATTCCCATCTGGAGACTGTTGAACAGTCTCCAAGCTCAACATCTGAAAGTCCTTGCCCAGCCCTGAGGTATGTCAGCATCAGGGGCCATGATAGCAGCTCTGTCTGGAAGACTGGTGGTCAGCTCTGTGCTCCCATTGTCTCAGACACAACACATTGGGTAACACAGAAAGCTGGGCAGCCTGAGATCCGCACTCCCATCCCTGGGAGTAGGACAGTCGGTGGAAGGTCGAGAAAGTTTAGATTCTTTTTCCATCACTCATTTGGAATAAGCAACTGTTTGCTGCCAGTTTCAATGACAATGGCCCTCACTAGGGTAATTCAAATTGGGTTTAATGAGGAAAGAAAAACAACTGACAGGCAGGAAGCACTGTGGGTAAAGGGGAGGAGATTCCAGCCTTGCTTCCAAAGCTCTTTGCTGAGGGCTGTGGCTACGGAAAGAGAAGGCACAGCTGATCAACTCAGATACTTCATCAGCACAGTAAGGGTCTTCCTCCATCCGATCCCGGCCATGTTGGCACTTGTCACGGGTGACACACTCCAAATGGAGAAAAGATAGAAATAAATGCTTGTTATCCAGCACTAGCGAGGCTGAAACAGGAGGTTCCAGAGTTCAAGCCTCAGCTATATAGCAAGTTGGAAGCCAGCCCAGGCTACAGAGTCTCAAAAAAAAAAAAAAAGTAAGAGAGATGTTCTGAGCCCTTAAATAAAGCATGTAGCTGGCTGCCTCTGTTAGAGAGTCTAGCTCTAAAGGGCTCTGTCTGGGTCTTGGATAGGCAGGACAGTTGGCCACCCTCCCTGCATGTGGAAATCCCACTGGAGATAAGGGGGGAGGGGAAAATGGGGGGTGTTGAACTACACACACCCTGGTGTGGGGTTGTCAGGGAGACCTGGGCCTTACAGTTCCAAGGGTGCAGACTTATGTGCTCCTGAGGGAAGAAGGCTGAGCTGTCCCCTAGTGCCTCTAGACCCGCTCTGATGCTGTTCGCAAACTCTGCTCTCCCTCCCCAGAGCTTCGCATCTTGCTGCTGTGTGGTAGTGACCTGCTGGAGTCCTTCTGCATCCCTGGACTCTGGAATGAAGCAGATGTGAGTAGCCATGTTTCCAGTTCACATTCAGCTTGTGTGGGGCAGGGAAAGGGGAGGATGGGAGAGGCATGGTTGACCTTGGCTCTTGTCTTCCCTCCCCCTGCACAGAGTGGAATCTCTTGCCTCAAGGTTCCCATGGGGGCAATTAATTCACATGACTATGGAGGAAAATTCTCACCTATCCCAGGCTTTATCTCCTGCTGCATTTTTATTCACATTCCTCATCCTCACCCCAGGACACCCTGGGAAAAAAGCACTCTGAGTTGTAGAATGTTCTCAGTGCTGCCTGGGGTGTGCACGCTGGGGCCATGGAGACGTGAAGGGAAGGTTTAAGAAGGAAATTTGCCCTTTGGAGATTATAGGTTTGTTTCCCTTTGACGCCTTTGAAGAGGTAGTAACTACTACCTTAGGCTCCCCTTAGCAAAAGAATAGGGGTCCATTGGGGGGGGGGATACAAATGGTTTTAATGGCAAAGGTGAATAGGATCCTTCCAAACCCAAAGCATGCAAGAAACAAAAAGCTAGAGGATAAATTTGGACTTCTAGTGTCACTTCGGATCTTTTTTTTTTAATCTGTAGTATGTTATTGACAGTGATCTGAGATTTTTAAGAAATTTGTGGTACAGCCCCTGCCGATAAGCATTAGGAGACATGACGTGTGTACAGAATCTTTCATTAGAGAGAGGGGACATTCAGATTCAGAATGTAGACTCCAGCTCTACTCTAACACATCCAGTGACAAAATACAGTCTGAGTTTCGGTTTCTCCCATCTCTAAAATGGGCAGAACAACAGTGTTTTCCTCGCATGGTTTTTGAAGACTCAAATGACACTATTTAAGTGAGTGGAACAGTGTCTATCACACAGCTAACCAGAAACACCGAGTTGTTTTTGAGACAGGGAGTTAAATTGCCAAGGCTGGCCTCAGACTTGCTGTGTAGCTGAGATGACCTCGAACCCCTGATCCTTTTGCCTCCATCTCTCAGGTGCTGGGACTAGATTTGCACCACCATGCCTGGCTTGTAATAAATGCTATTAAGAAAATTCACCTAATGTGCACCAAGCACCCTAGTGCACCCAGTAGCTATTCCTGGTGAAGGGGTGTCCATGCTAGTCCCCTGTGAGCTATGGGGGTGGGGTGTCAGAAGATGACCATTCTGAGTAGTCTGTCCTTTCATTGGCAACCCTGGAGCCGTTTCCTTCAGGTGAAACTTTAAGCTTCCTTCCAGTTTTGGGTTAAGTGGTTTAATCAGCTTTTGCTTTCCACCCTCTGCTAGGTGCTGAGTAGGTTAAAAAGTCCCCAAGACAGAGATCTCAGCAAAGCTGAGCAGTTCCCTGGGGCTCCTCCAGGAAGGCCTGAGCAGTCTGGGAATTTGGAATGATGAGATTGGCAGCTGGTGCAATAGTCTGAAGAGCCACTTGTGTGAACAGGAAATCCCTGGAGCTGTTTCCTAAGTGGGACCTTGGGGGAGCCTATTGTCATGGCCTGAAGTAGGCTATTGGAGCCTGAAACATACACCCCTGTGCCCCAATACCTGGCAGTCTCTCTCCTGGCTCCTGGTTAGATCACTACAGGATAGATCTCATTTCCTACCTGCTGTTCTCCCTGTTGTCAGATGCCAATATTTGAGGACCAGGGAGCCAAGCCCTCCAACCCACCTCTGCTCTTTCTTGCTCTCCTCAGTCATTGGTGTTGAGACCCTCATTGGCTGATCATGAAACAAAATTTAAGTGGTGGAGAAATGGCTCAGCGGTTAGGAGCACCTGCTGTTCTTGCCACGGACTTCAGTTGGGTTCTCAACTCCCATGTCTGGTCACTCACAGCCACCTATAGCTCCAGAAAAAGAGAGAGAGAGAGAGAGAGAGAGAGAGAGAGAGAGAGAGAGAGAGAGGAAAAAGGAGAGAGGAAGATAGACAGACAGATAGATAGACAGACATATAGACAGGTAGATAGAAAAGCCATGATGCCACAGACTTTATGAGGTGGGGAGTGTGGTGACAATAGGACCCTGTCATATTTGGTGCTGAGTTATTGAAGGCCAGAGAACCTTATTCTGGAATGTGAGTGGTTCCTAACACAGGGTATCTGATGCCCTCTTCTGGCCTCCTAGGGCACCTGTACTAGGCTGAAACACACACATAGAGACAGATGCCCACAAATAAACATTGCAGTGAAGTCTTTGTCCATTCAAATGTGTTTCCCCTGATCGTGTGGGGGAGAGGCATCCCACAGTCCTGACCAGTTTGACTTTCTGGATTTTTCAGAGAAGTCAGAGGATCCCAGTCTCTTAGGGGGTGCTTGAGTGAAAAGTGAAGGGGTACCCCTCTCTTGCTTCCAGTGTCTAGGCGAGTGACTTTGGAACATCTTGTGGCAACCAGGTGACCAGATAAACTCACTTTTCCTAGGACTTAGATGAGCTTAATGCAAAATCCCGAGGCTAAGGAGATAGCGTGGAGACAGAGCTTCCCTCACCATGGGAAGGCCTCCTGATGGAATCTCCAGCACTGTAAAACAAACACAAACCAACCCAAATCCAAAGCCTGAGGCTTTGGAGATATAGTCCAGTTGGCAGAGTGCTTGCCTCACATGCGCAAAACCATGAGTTCAATCCCCAGCACCATATGAACTAGAAGTGTGATCCCAGCCTTGGGAGATGGAGGTAAGATGATCAGTTCAAGGTCATTCTCTACTACATAGTGAGTTCAAGGCCAGCCTGGGATACCGGAGACCTTGTATTAAAACAAAGAGGTTAAAAAAAACTATTCAAAACCTAAAAGTCCCACATTCTTAGAACTCTCCAACTCTCAGGCTGACAACTTAGATGGCTAATCATCATGGAGGTGCTGGACAGCCATCCTAGTTACTGCCAGAGGGCACAGTAGTCCCTGCGTCTGTCTTGTCAAGAGTGGTTGTAGGAATTCCAGTTCCCTTCGGAAACAGTGGGATTGGGGTTCATCAGACCCTAAGGCTCCCTCAGCCTAGAGTATCTGCACCCCATGCCACCCAGCCAATTGCTCTTTCCCATCTCTGCCCAGTTTGTGAGGTTCCTAGAGTCATTGCTCAGAGCTAAAGAATAATATCTAAGGACACAGGGCTCTGGTGTAAAAGAGTCCTAGTTCAAACAGATCTGGGAAGAAACAGAAGCCTGTTCATACTTCGGTTCAGACGGGCTGGGGACAGCCTCGCCGTGTAAACTGAACCTGCTGACATCCTCTGGAAACTGCCTGAGCGGACCTGCCCTGCAGCCTCTCCTAGGCACTCCCAGTTTGCTACAGATTCAAGATGACTTTCTTCAAAGTCCTGAACCAAACCTCTCTGTCAAGGCCTACTCCACACCCAGGGGCAGTGATCATTAGGCACAAAGATTTACCAGTCCACAGTGAATTCTGACCTCCTGTGACCAGTGACCTACACATCCCCTTACATTCCATGGAGAGAAAATTCCGCACATATTCCTCAAGTTTCTCTCAAGTGGAGCACAAAAGTGCTGCTGTGTGGCCTTCCCATTGGCATTTTCATTCTTGCTTTCTGGAGGGGGGGCCTCAAGATCCAGGCTCCTGGACCAGCCCCAGAGTTTGGGAGCCAGCACATGCCAGTCTCACTTTCACTAGCAGGCACTTTACTAGTTTGTGTTCTCACTGCTCTGACAAAAGCAAGTTAAGGAAGGAAGGGTTTACTTTGGCTCACGTTTGAAAGTGGAGAGCATTGTTGCCCAAGGGGCATCCCAACAGGGGCATGAGGCAGCTGGTCACTCTGAGTCCACACCCAGGATGCAGAGGGAAACGGATATTGGTGCTATACTCATTCTCTCTTTTTGATTCAGTCTGGGTCCCTGGCCCATGGGATGGTGCCACCCACACTCTGCGTGGCTCTTGTCCCCTGAGTTAAACTCTGTGAACACCCTCACAGGCATGCCCAGGGATGTGTCTCCATGGCAACTCTAAATCTCATTAAGTTAACATCTCCCTTAAGGGCCCTGGTCCTTTGTTTTCCTGTATCCTGACAGAAACGCCTGCGCAGGTACCCAGATATGGATCAGGAGCTAGATTAAATTAAGGCCGAAGGCTGCAGGGTCAGCCAGGGCTGAAACTTTTTTCTTCTCTCCCCTCTTAAAAAAAAAAAAAGCCCAACCTGTTCTGCAGGGCTTTGTGGACACTGGGTGCTCTGTCCATCACATAGCGGAAGGCAGGCAAATTAATTCTGATTTAAGCATTCCTCCCTTCAATCAATCTTTCAACAGTGCCCTTGTGAACATAAGCATGTATCTGCCCACGAGGTTCTTGCAGGCTAAAAATACCCTAGTTATTTTAATACTTCATTAGCCAACATGAAATTAAGCATATAGGGAGGTGTAGAAGAGCTTTTGAACCCAGCTGCTAAGTTCTCAGTAACTGTTGGCTGTTATTTCATTATTTTATTTATTTATTTATCTATTTATTTATTTATCTATTTATTTATTTATCTATCTATTTATTTATTATCTATTTATTTATTTATCTATCTATCTACCTATCTATTTATTTATTTATTTATTTGTTCCTGCTCTTGAGTACTGAGAATTTAAGCTTATGGTTTCATACATACCAGCCCCTAAACTATATCCCTGTCTCTTCTATTTTTCTTCTTAAGAATTGTTTTACCTTTTTTATTATTATATGGCATGCAAATGCCAGAGCATGCAAGTCAGAAGGCAACTTTGTGGACCTGGTTATCTCTTTCCACCTTTGCGTGGCAGCCAGGGATCAAAGTCAGGTCCTCAGACTTGTGTGATAAGTACGTTTACCTCCTGAGCCATATTGCCAGCCTGTGGTTTTTGTTTTAAAGAATCTCCCTAAGTTTTCTTAACTGATGATCCTCCTTTCTCAGCCTTGTGAGCAGCTAAGATAAAGGATGCATCACCAGCCTGGGCTCATTCTTTCGTTTTGAAACATTTATTGAGCACCTACTAGGTGACATCAATCACTAGTCTACAGCTAGGAGAATGGATAGAAACAACACATTTGGCTATTCACTGTCCTTTCTAGTGGGAAAGACAGACAATAAATGAACTGTATTTGGCTGTATCTCACAGATTATCCACTTTAATCCCTGTGAGATGAAATATGTATTCCCATTTTTAAAATATGGAAAAGGGGCTGGCAAGATGACTCAGTGGGTAAAAGGACTTGCTGTCAAGAATGATGACTTGAGTTCAATCCTCAACCCACACAAGAGAAGGAGAGAATGGATTCAGGCAGGTTGTCTCCTGGCTTCCACATACACAACATGACATGTGCACACATAGGCAAACACACACATGCACACACTCACATACACATTGAATAAAAAAATGTAACAGTTTCGGGCTGGAGAGATGGTTCAGCGGTTAAGAGTACTGGTTACTCTTCCAAAGGTCCTGAGTTCAATTTCCAGCAACCACATGGTGGCTCACAACCATCCATAATATGATCGGATGCATTCTTCTGGAATGCAGGTGTACATGCAGACAGAATACCCGTATACGTAAAAATAAGTAAATCTTTTTTTTAATGTAACAATTTAAAAATAAACACGAAAAGTGGGGAGTAATCAGTTTGGGACTTTATCTGGATAGTACAGCTGTTGAATGGCAGGACAGGGTCTTACAGAATTCTTCAGGTCCTTTATCCGGGTAAAACAAGTGGAATAATGACAGACATCCCTGGAAGCAGGCCGAGGTGAGGGCACAGGCTGGGCACTGAGTCACAGCCTGGTCCAGGTTAAGTAGGTACAAATAGGGAAGAAGGCTATGAGAGACCCAGTAGTGCGAAAGACCTTGTAAAGGAAACGGCTGGTGAGGTGGTCTTCGTTTCATTTGGAAAGGCACTGAGTTTTGATGATGTGTGCTGAAATCATTAAACGAATGATTACCTGGACGGGCCATTCTCAGGACAGTGGAATTTTAAACAAGAGTTAATGTCTAACCTAAAGGATTAAACGCCTACAGGTGTGATTCCAGACGCCAGAAATCTGCCAATGAGGAAACTGTTTTCTTTTCCTCTGGTACTTCTCAAAGCCTCACATTCTTTTCATTGGTTGTGCCCTACATGCCTCCAACCAACCAGTCACGGGCTAACTGCTTCCTACATCCATCAGCTATGGGAAAATAACCAAAGAAAACAAACAGAGGAAGAGCCGGGGGCATTAACCACTCCAGAAGAAATCCCGGGGCCCCGGGATAAATGGAGCAAAGACAAACATGTGGTTATTCAGGCCCAGATGACTTTTTATCGAACTGCCGAACTCCAGCCAGGAAACAGGAAGCCTGCGGGACTCTTCCATCCCCAGGGGATTAGGTCCCCACACTGCTAAGACCCAAAATGAATTTACAGGGGGAAGGACCCTCAGTGCCAGTGGTGCAAGATTTGGGGCTGTTTCCTGCTCATGGTTCTCGTGTAAAAGCTGCTGTTGATTTGGTTTTCGGGCTTTTGAAATGAGACCGGAACTCTGGGCCTTCCCAGAACTCCCAGTCAAGCTGGCAATGCAGTGGGGTTGGTTTCCGCTGGGAAGCCCCACGAATGGATATTTCTTTTGTTTGCATTGAGGGCCATCCTGGAAGTGTACTCCTGGCTGCCGGGTTCTTATCACACTAGCTCTGGCCCGGCCTTCCCTCCAGACAGGGGCAGAAGCCAGAGCAACACAGAGGATGCTCTGCTGGGGAGTGGTTTAGAAGTTCTCAGACAGGGGATTCACACAGCAATCCGCGTTTGTCTCTTTACCCACTGAGTAGTGCCTACAGCTCTATGCTCTAGGGGGCGACAGAGAGCAACGAACTGAGGATAACTGGTTAAAAGGGGACTGATTTTTTTTTTCATTTTCTTTTTTTTCTTTCTCCTTTTTTTCTAGAGCAGGGTTGTGGTGGTGATGAGTGGGTGTTTTCCTTCCTTCCTTTCGTCTTTTCATTTTTAAAAAAAGACAGGATCTTGCTAGGTAGCCCAGGTTGGCCTCAAACTCATGATTCTCCTGCCTCTTGTCCCTTTATGCACAACCACACATCACCAAGTACATTTTCAAGTTGTGGTATTTTCAAACTGAAGAAGTTTCAAGTAATTAAAAGATGAGTCTCGTCGATAGATCTAGAAGTGTGAAGCAACGGAAAGAGCTTTCAAGAGTGACCCAAGAGGGTTCAAATTCACTAGCTGTGTAGGTTGGGCAGGTTCCTCCATCTAAGGAGCGAGAATAGAGATCTGCCTCTCGGAAGAGGGTTGTGAGGATGAAATGTGATAACAAAGCTCGGAGAGGCACGAGGCTGAGCCCTCCGTAAAGTTTCTCCCCCTCCTTACTGATGGCCCCTGCGAATCCCTGACTGCCATCTAGAAAAGACAGAAAGGAGGCTGAAGCCACTGACAATGCACCTGAGAAGAACATGGAGCCCCGATTCAGACGGAGCACACTGGATCTTACCCGGGAGGCCTTCCAGGGTGGTCGGTAGTGCTTCTTGGGTCCTAGTACTAATGAAGCTGAGCCCTCTGATTAGAACACTTTAGTAGCCTCTCTGTTGGGATGAAACACACCATCATTGTGACCTGGGCTTTGTTTTATTTGGCTCTTGTTGCCAGTTGCTCATAATGTGTTAGTCACTACAATGATTCACTGAACATTAACTTCCCATTATCTTTCACAGGGGCAATACGGTTAAAAATAATCCTTTGTTTAACTTCTCAATTTTTATTTTTAAATTATTTTAAATGCGTTCTTATTTCTTTAATTTTTGTCACATGTATGCATACATATATATATATAGCCTGCTGAGTGCATTTAGGGCTGGCCACTTGGTATTGGATAACTAACTAGGGGGCCCATCCTGGGGGAAGATTGCTCCTCCTCTTGGCGGTCAATTGCCTGTAGCTCCACATCCAGGGATAGGGACTCTGGAGATTTGCCCATCCACATTTGCATGTCAACTGGTGTCATTGTTCAGTCTTGTTTAGGAAGCCATACTGTTGAAGTTTCATGGGTGCAGCTTTTCTGTCCCATATATAAGTCACAATCACTCACAGATGTTCTGGTCCTTTGACCCTTACAATCTTCCACTACATCTTCCAAGAGGTTCCCTGAGCCTTAGGTATAGGGGCTGTGTTGTAGTAAGTTGTTCTGTGCATTCTGGCTAGTTGTGGCTTTCTCTTTTGCTCATTTGTTTGTTTTTTCAACACAGGGTTTCTCTGTGTAGCCCTGCCTCTCCTGGAACTCACTCTGTAGACCAGGCTGGCCTTGAACTCACAGAGATCCAGCTGCCTCTGCCTCCTGAGTGCTGAATATAAAGGTATGTGCCACCATGCCCAACCTTTACAGAAAGTTTCAAACTGCCATGTGAGTGCTTGGATTTGAACCCGGGTCCTTTGGAAGAACAATCAGTGTTCTTAACTGCTGAGCCATCTTTCCAGCATCCTAGTTGTGGCTGCTGCCCTCCTCCTCCTCCTCCTCCTCCTCCTCCTCCTCCTCCTCCTCCTCCTCCTCCTCTTCTTTCCTCTTGTTCTTCTGAGACAAGCCTTCTCTGTGTAGCCCTGGCTGTCCTGGAACTCCTTCTACCTCCTGTGTGCTGGGATTAAAGGTGCGTGCCACCACTGGCAAGCTTAGTTGTGGATTTCTGTGATGGTCTCTGTCTGCTGGGTCTGCAACCCATAGGGTGACCACTAATATTTTGTTTAATGTTCCTCATTAGACAGTAACCTATCCAAAAGATGAAAATTGTCTTCTCAGCTGTATACCCTTAGTATTCAGGAAGGTGTCTGACCACAGAGCATCTGTCCAAGCATTCCCCGAAAGGCAGGAGGGCAGGCTTAGAATTCAGCATCTTGGAGAGACAATAATAAGTCCACATTCCTTCCAAGAGTTCTGCCTCCTGGGTCTTAAGTGCTCTCCCCCCCAAGGCCAAGTAGCTTCCTGCTTCAACATGTCTCATATCCTTCTCTCAGATTCCCCATACTTGGGGAGGCAGAGTCTGCCTCCACCTACTTCCTCTCAACCTCCACCTCCCCTGGAAAACTTTAACCAGAAGATGAAAACATAGGATCAAAGCTGGGCTGGGCAGGATGCTGAGGCGTGGTGAATGCTATGGACCGCACCTCTCAGGCCTGACACACAGGCCTGAGATCAGTGAGGGGACCAGTGTGACCCTGTCTTCCAGGAGTGAGATTTAACAACCAAGTCTGCTCTGTTCACCTGCTCCTTCACACCACCTCCACATTCCCAAGGGCAAGACACCCAGGAAGAGCTGGAACAAATGCTCAGTCCCAGAGCTCAGTACCCTCAGGGTCCTGGAGCCAAATGTGCTAGATGTGTGTCCTCACCATTCCTCACTACACAGAGGAATGAGATACTCTCCCTGCAAACTCCAGAGGTGATAAGGTGCCTGCCCCCATTCCATCCCAACCAGAAGGTTCAGCATATTCCCTGTCAGTTAAAACAATTCCTAAAGGCGAGTACATAAGAAAGGTTAGGGTCGGTTTATCATCGTCATCATGTGTGTGTGTGGGGGTGGGTGGGTGGTGTTTGGGTGTGTGTGTGTCTGTGTGTGTGTGTGTGTGGTGTGTGTGTCTGTGTGGTGTGTGTGTGTGGTGTGTTGTGTCTGTGTGTGGTGTGTGTGTCTGTGTGTGTGTAGTGTGTGTGTGTGTGTGTGTAGTGTGTGTGTGTGTGTGTGTGTGTGTGTGTGTGTGTGTGTGTGTGTGTGTGTGATGTGGTGGAGGGGGCTGCACAAGTGTGACGTGTGAAAGTCAGAGGACAGTTTTTGGGAGCCATTTCTCTCCTTCCACTGTGTGTGGGTTCCAGAGATCGAACTTTGGCCTCAGGTTTGTATAGCAAGTACCTTTACCCACTGAGCAACCTTGCCAACCCTAGGATTGGTTTCGATGCATGCTTTATCAATACCAGCATGGCAAGGTCTGGGGAATCTGTTTTGTTGTTCATTTTATTTTATTTAGTTTTCATAAATAAGACTTTTCGTCAGGACGTGATGTCTGAATTTTAAGGGACTCTTGTGCAGCTCGTTCAGTTGGCTCAGCTTTGGCACCCCGCCTGTCCCCAGTGGTCTTGCCAGGGCTACCAATACTTTCACCATGATGCTCCCTGAGTTTTTCCAGTCAAACATGGCTTCTCTAGCATTTTTCTTTCCCAGCAAAGGGATCATAAAGAGGATCTGAAGGCTTTAGTAGACTGGCAAGCCTTTCCTTGGTCCTTTCCTGTGATGTGTGGGATCAGGTTTTGACCTCCTTTTCCCGTTTGTGCATCCCCTTCTTTTGGCTGTGTACCTCTGGTCTTTACTCTCAAAAGCTTCTGGATCTGGCAGACCTGTTGGTGCCATGCATTAGAAGCTTTCTGTATTGACAAATTGTAAAGATGGAGGTCAGTTTTACAATGGCCATTGTAAAATTGGTACCAACAGGAACTTCAACTACGGTCTCCTCCCACCTCCTAATCATACACATCGGTAAAAAGATCCAGGTCATGGAAGTTAGTTTAGCTAAGCAGTTTTTGCTGTAACCATAACCCGTAATTAGCTGTAATTTTCTAAATACAACTTCATCTTCCTGCAGATCAGCAAGACTCACTTCACACACCCAACCCCCAAGGCCATGAGATTTGTCTGTGGACCACTGAGTCCTTATGACTAGAACTTTTCCAGTAGTTCCTCTGCGTAGCATCAGTGAGCTGTGACACCATGCTACTCTTTCTAGGGAAGGAGGACTGAGTACTTTCTTCTTGACTCTCCATTAACGATCTTTTGTAATTCACTTGTTCTTGCCACTGCTCGGATCTAAAATGCAGCCCTCTCAATTAGACTCGTAGCACATATGTGCAAGGGATGAGAATTCACTCACTTATTTCTATTTTGTTTGTTTGTTTACCAGACAGTGTTCATGTATCCCAGGCCTGCCTGAAACTCTCTGAGTAGCTAAAAATGACCAGTTTCTAATCCTCCTGCCTCCACCTCTCAAGTGCTGGGGTGTGCACCACCATGCTTGGTTTAGGCAGTGTTGGGAGTTGAACCCAGGGCTTCATGCACGCCTGGCAAGCACTGTCACTGAACTGTAAGTTTGAGCACCCTATTTAATCACAGGATCAAGGTTTAGCATAACACCATTGAGAAAGTCTCACCCAAAAGTGAAAATCTGGATGTTGGGGACAGAAAAGGGCAAGAGATTAACAAGGCCTGGACAATTCAAGTGAGAAGGATGGGGCTAAGGACTACCCAGATGCAGCAAACTTGATGGTTATAGACTCTTCTCTTACAGTTATGAACACAGTTATGAACATTGACTGTCCTCCCCGAGTTTGTAGGGTAGTCAGCTAACCAACCTTTCTAGACAGAGCTGTGTGTGCTGTGTTCCTAGCTCCTGGCCTCCTCCTCTTTCAGATCACTGTTTACTTCGTCTTCTCTCTTATACCCTCTACCTCACATCCCTTTCTATCTCCCTCTTAGAAGAACACTTGTTTCTGATGTTAGGGCCATCCAAATTAACCATAATAATCTCAAGATTAATCCCCTCAGTTTAATCATATAAGTTAACAGTCACAAGTTCCAGGGATTTGGACTTGGATATTTGGGGCAGGGGGTTCATTATACCAGTGGAAACTTGGACTCGGGTATAAATGAGAACCGAGCATAGTTATATATGTTTTTTGTTTTGTTTTATTGTTTTGAGACAGGGTCTCACGTAACCCAGGTAGGCTTTGAACTATTTGTTGATCTTCCTACCTCCATCTCCCAGTGCAGGGATTACACACATGCACCACCAAACCTGGCTCATACATTTGCTCTGAAGACAGAATTAATAGGAGAATTAATTAATTTCATTGTAGGCTCAATATAAGATATGAAAGAAAGAGAAGGAACAAGGAAAATGCCAAGACTTTTTGCTGAGTACAATTATAAGAGAAAAAGACCATGGGAAAAAGAAAAAGTCCTTGGGGGAGTGGGAGTCTGTATTACTTACTTTTCTATTGCTGTGATAAAACACCATAACCAAGACAACTTAGAGAAGACTTCATTTGGGCTGCCAATTCCAGAGAGTTAAAATCCGCAATGGGAGAACAGAGACAGCAGGTATGGCAGGTGGAACAGCAAGCTCACATCTTAAACACAAAGCAGGAGGCAGAGAGAATGCACTGGGAATAGTGGGAGGCTTTTGAAACTTCAAGCCCACCCCCAGTGACATACTTCCTCCAGCAAGGCCACACCTCCTAAACCTATCTGAGCAGCTCCACCAACTGTGGACTAAGTATTCAAACACCTGAACCTATGACAGTCTCCTTCAAACTTCCAGAGAGCCTGTTTATAATAGCAGGCCCAGGCGCTCATGAGCACATTTAGATAGAAATACACCCTATGCTGGAAATATTGGTTTGAGAGCCTTTACTGTGTTTTGATACTAGCTTTGAAATGGAATGAAATAATAAAGGGCATGAATATAAGATCCAAAAACAGAGAACCCTGGTGGGGTCCAGAGTGTCAAGGTCAGAGAGGACAATCACACAGAGGCTGAAAAGGAACATCCACAGAGGAAGGAGAACCAGGAGATGTGGGGTCTAGCTCGGACCCTGAACCAGAGAGCTAGGAGCAGGATGGACAGCTGAACTCTCCAGGGGCAGACAACTGTCTACCTGACACCTCCATCCACCCACACTCTCAGTCATGAAAACGAGGCCCACCGCCCAAAACAGCAAAGATTATCTCTAGTGTTGGACCCAAAACAAGAAAGAGAAGCTCCTAATCCACACGTCCCACAGGCTCATCTCCTCACCCAATCTGTGGTTCCCAGGGGCAAGCGTGCCACCCCGTAATAAGAAAGGAGAACTATCTTGAGCAGCCGGGGCTCCATCTGCCTGCCACCCACCAAGCCTTGGCACAGTTGTTGATTGGGCGTCAGATCATTAGGTTCTGAGTGGAAAGCAGCGGCCGCATCCAAAGAGATTCCCTCAAGAACGCCAACTGCCATTCAGAGCTACTCTGTTCACGCTTTAAACTGGAGCCTTTGCTCTGAAGCCTTTGCTCTGAATAGCCCCCTTATCACACACGTCATACGGAGAGCACCCATCAAATGTGCGTCATCTGGCTCTCTGAGTCAGGCAGTGGGAAGCAAGCTCACCCTAGATTATCCTAGGTCATCCCCAGGAACAGACAGTTTAGGGATGGCTGTGTCCTCCCACTTCAGTGAAGTCTCCTCCCTTCCCTTATCTTCCCTGGCACGCTAATTTTTCCAGTTGTAACTCTATACTTGACTGATGTGTGAACTCAGTTGCACATGGGATCACCTGGAGAATTGTTTGTTTGGGTTTTTGTTTGTTTTTTGGTTTTTTGAGACAGGGTTTCTCTGTATATTCCTGGCTGTCCTGGAACTCACTCTGTAGACCAGGCTGGCCTTGAACTCGCAGAGATCTGCCTGGCTCTGCCTCCCGAGTGCTGGGATTAAAGGCCTGCGCCACCATGCCCAGCTGGAGAATTGTTTCGGTTTTGTTTTTGTTTTTTTGGTTTTTCGAGACAGGGTTTCTCTGTGTATCTCTGGTCCTGGACTCACTTTGTAGACCAGGCTGGCCTCGAACTCACAGAGATTCTCTGGCCTCTGCCTCCCAAGTGCTTGGATTAAAGGTGTGAGCCACCACGCCCGGCTGGAGAATTGTTTTTTAAGCGCTGTTGCCTGGGTCCCATTCTGAGAGACTCTGGTTTAATTGATCTTGAGTGTGAGGTGCATGTTTGGAAGTTTTAAAGCTTCTTGGGTAATTTTTTTTTCAAATTTAAAATTGCATTTATTCTGATTTGTTTAGTGTGTGTGTGTGTGTGTGTGTGTGTGTGTGCACATGCATGCATGCACCACAGTTCACGTGTGGAGGTCAGAGTACAACTTGCAGTCATTGTCTATCTCCTACCATGTGGGTCCAAGCTTGGTGGCAGGTGCCTTTGCCCACTGAGCCAACCCACTGTCTCTCCTCAGTCAACTGTAATGTTTGAGAATGAAGTGACCTAATAGTAAACCCAGTGCATGTTCTAGCAGCTATGACAAGAGAAGCTGGTCTCTCTTCAGCTTCCTGCCTTGCCTCTCTTGAACATTTCCAGGCCTTGATGCAAACTTGCTCAGTTTGAACCCCACCTAGATAAAACATGCTTTCTGCGGCTCTGTTTCCAAATGACGTGACCCGGTGGAGGTTCTGACACTGTATATCTAGCTTGTAGTCTCTCTCCAAGGTGCTCAAGGCTGACCTTTTATGCCAGCGACATCAGAGTTTTAGTTGCAATTTTATGCTAAATAGTTGTTAAGCAATAGGAAAGCAGAGTAAAAGTGACCGGAAATACCCAAGGATACGCAAAACACACACACACTGAACCAGGCTTACGTGGCATTTTGACAGTGTCAGAGGAATGGATCACAGTTCTTCATCATTTCTGCTTTTGTGAATTATGGGGGGGGGGGGATTCCAAGTCCTTTGGAAGCAGATCTTGCTCAAGGAATTGAACTGCTTACAATCAAAGTCCTTCCTACTCCTGAGCCTATCAAATGCTGTAAATTCCAAGCTCCTTGAAAATGACTATCAGCACATTTCTACAATGCAGTTTGGTAATATGTCTCAAGAGTTTGAAATACTTCCAGTACACATGCGTTTATCCAATTATGTTACTTTTTATCCTGAGGAAATAATTAGAGATGTGATAAAAGATTTATGTATAAAGATAGTCATCAGGGTGTTATGTACAAAAATTATGTTGCAAAACTCAGGAGTAACCATAAACTTCTATACTATATGACTGATGAAATAAAGAAAAGGTTAAAAATTCATGTTTCCACATAATTTTTATTTATCTTAGTGTGGGAGGCCATGGCATGGAAGTCAAGTTAAAGGAGCTGGTTCTTCTTCCCCCATGTGGATCCCAGGCATTGAATTCAGGTCATCAGGCCTGACTCCAAGGGCTTTTACCTGCTGAACCATGTGGCTGGCCCTCAAAGAATCTTCATGTTGTGGCAGAATGTAATGCAAATTGGGACTGGAGATATGGATGACTCAGTGGTTAAGAGTGTGTACAGCTTTTACAGATGACCTGAGTTTCATTCCTAGTACTCATATCAGGCTATTCACAACTTTCTGTAAGACCAGCTCCAGGAGGGATTGCTTCTGACCTTTATGGGCATCTGCATTCTGTGTGCACACACACAGAGGCAGAGACAGGCAGAGATAGACAGACACAGATACACACACACACAGAGAGAGAGAAAGACACAAACACACACACAGACAGACACAGATACACACAGAGAGAGAGAAATCTTACCAAAACAAAGAAGAGAATGTAGGTAATTACTACTTAAGCAATTGATTTTTAATTTTAATTTTTCACAGTGCTTAGGATTGGAGCCAGGGCCTCTTGCATGCTAGGGAAACAGTCTGTCACTCATGCCGACATGCAGTTTAGTGGTAATGTGGATCTGCACAGCTGTTCATAGAGAGGAGCGCACTGGGATATGATGAAGGGCCAACTGTGGTTACCTGGACAATGTGGTTGACATTGATTTCTATTATTTCCTCGATCTCCCAAGCTCGTATTATAGCATATAATTAGAAAAAAGAAAGTAAAGAACTGATGTGGTATCTCATACCTGTCATTTCAGCATCTTGAAGGCTAAGACAAGTAGATGGTGAGTTTGAGGCTAGGCTATCTGTCAACATCCTTTCTCAACAACACTCCCCCAAAAGTTATTTTTTTTTTAATTAAAGAATTGTATTTCTCATAAGGAATCAAGCTTCCACCAGAGGCTGATCTCAGAAGTGGCCTCCTGATGAACTGCCCAGCACCCATCACTACCTGTACATATTAGGGATTCATTCTGAGTGTGTGTCTGCTTGTGGCTGCCCTGGAGTCCCACAGCATATGGGTGAGCCACATGAAAGAAGGGAGCAGAACAGTCTCATGCAGTCCCGCTGAGGGCTCAGGTAAACATGCTGAACAATGGAGTCAGTTTCACCCTTGAGGGTGTTCCCTGGCTACCGGGGCTATTCTGCAGCATGGTGAACTCAAGCAAGAGCTTCAAGGATTAGAAAGGTCTTGTTCGGACATGCAAAGGGGTATTTGTTGATTCTAAGTGTTTCTTAGGCTTCTTCTGTGCCAGACAAGGCCCCTACTCAGTCTATCAAGACTATTGTCAGTAGTCCAGGATGCTGACTGATGGGGCTGAGAAGGTTATCTGGAAACTGAAGTTCTATGTAAAACAATGGAATGTCACATTACTCTGATGCCACTTGGTAAGGGTGACAGCCTTCACCAAAGTTGTTTAACTCTTTCCCCCCTTCCCTCTCTTCAGATGGAGGTGATTGTTGGGGACTTTGGGATGGTGGTGGTACCCCGGGATGCAGCTGACACAGACCGAATCATGAATCACTCCTCGATACTCCGCAAATACAAAGTGAGTCCTCCATGCCCTGCTAGTATAGCCCTGTGATACGGCCCTTCTCTGAAGGTCCTGGGGGACTGGAAGAGGGAGGGCGTGAAGGGGACCCATGAGAGGGAATGGTGACCTGCTTTCTCCTCTGATTCCAGAACAACATCATGGTGGTGAAAGATGACATTAACCATCCTATGTCTGTAGTCAGCTCCACCAAGAGCAGGTATGGTCGACACATGGTCAGGGACCCTTTGAGCAAACTTGTTTTAAATTTTTTCATGGCTTTCCCTAGTCAGTAGCAACCTGTCCTAGTTATTCTTCCATTGCTCTAAGACACCATGACCAAGGCAACTAATAGAAGAAAAAATTTCTCTGGGGCTTAGAGTTTCAGATAGCGAGTCTGAAATCAACATGGCGGGGAGCATGGCGGCAGGCAGGCAGGCATGCTGCTGGAGCAGTCTCTGAGAGCTCACACTGTGAGACACAACCATGGGGCAGAGACACCTCAAAGCCCACTCCCAGTGACGCACCTCCTCCACCAAGGCCATACCTCCTACTTCTTTCTAAACAGTTCCACCATCTGGGGACCAAGTATTCAAATATATGAGCTTTTGGAACAATTCTCATTGAAGCTACCACACAGTTCTTAGACTCAAGTGGACACTTGCTGCCCCACCATTCAGTCTCCTCTTTGGACTTCATGTATTTATCCATATTTAATTTTGTGTTTTATTTTGTTTTTCAAGACAGGGTTCCTCTGTGTAGCTTCTGGCTGTCCTGGAACTCACTCTGTAGACCAGGCTAGCCTCGAAATCAGAGATTCACCTACCTCTGCCTTCCAAGTCCTGGGATTAAGGGCATGTGCCACCACTGTCCAGCTGTTTACTTTTAAATGAACAAACAGTACATTAACTAGCCTTAGTTAGCTTGAGGGAAGAAGAGGACTTTTTAGTTGTGGACTCTTAAGTTTTGGGAGATGATAAAGCCTTTGACTATTAGTAAAAGTATAAGCCAGGCTGCCATTAAAAAGGTCTCAATATTCAGAGTTTCAAATAAAGTAGATATGTAGTTCTCACAGAAGTCTGATGGAATTGAATCTGGTCTCTTCAGTCTGAAGCTTCCATTGTTGGGGACATATCTACTGCCAAGATTGTTCTCAGTCAGTGGAAAGAACAAGGTGAAGCCCAAGGCAGGCAGTTTTGTCTCTAAGGTGACCCACTCAGGCACTGTGCGTGGTACATATACTCAGGAGGTAGAGGCAGGAGATAAAAACTTTAGATAAAAACCTGGGCTGCAGAGCAAGAGCCTATCTCAAAAGTAAACAAATAGGGACTGAAGAGATGTCTCAGTGGTTAAGAGCTCTGGCTGCTCTTCCAGAAGACCCAGATTTGATTCTCAGCACCCACATGTCAGCTCATGAGCATCTATAACTACATGCGAGGGGATCCAATACCTCTCTTCTGGCCTTCACAGGCACTGCACACATATGATACCCAGACATATCTGTAGGCAAAACACCCATATACATGAGACTAAATAAATCCTTTTTTTTTAAATGAAGTAATCCAGAGTTGTATACACCATTTCCTCTGTCATCCCACTGGCTCCTGGGTGGAAGGAGGCTGGAGAGCAGAGTTTATTGCTCAGCAGCCGTATATCTAAATAAAAGTAAAAGGGGGAAATTAATATTAAAGACTGTTTGTCTCCTCCACAAACCCCGAGTGGAAATGCCCTGTGAATTGGTGAGATATACAGGACATAGGAATTTGGAAGTATAAACTGAGAACCATGAGCATACTTGTCAGGTAAACTAAGGTGGCTCAGCAGGTAAAAAGGCACTTGCTGACAAGCCTGACAGCCCAAGTTCAATCCCTGGGACGCATGTGGTGGAAGGAGAGAACCATGTTTGCATGGTCGGCGGGGGGACACACATAATCTCTCTTATATACACATGCTAATTAATTAATAAAAAATTACAGCTCCAGATGAACCCACAGAGTCAAGCAGTGAAGAGAAAGCAGCTATCAGAAACACGGCAAGCTTACTAGCATTTGCGTGAAGGCTGAGGAGAAGTTAGAAGTCCCCAACAGGGATACCCAGTAGCCAAGGCAGGAGAGTCCAAAGGTGGAGAGAACTGCCATCCAGTCCCATGTTTCAGAGACGTCAGATGAACCAAGGACTTAAATAGTCAGCTGGACTTCTTCTCTATGAAGACAATGACGTTGACAGTTAGACTAGCAGCACTGGGAGGCTAGGGTAGTGGGCACTTGACTCCAACATGGCTGCTCTTTAGACTGCAGGTCATAACTCTTGCATCCCATTTGGATCAACTGGACCAGGATTTTCTTGGTTGGTCTCAGATTCAGCTTCTCTGCCAAGTCTGGTGAAGTTAAAACTGTTATTTGGAGACCACTTTTCAGGTCGCTTCGCTGTTCAGGAAAACATTTCAGGACACTTGTAATGTAAAGACAGGGCTTGCATTAAAGGCAGAGAGCCAGTCACCATGCCGGGCTCAGTGACATCCCAAGACTGTTGTATAAGAAATGAGCAGAGAGCAGAAGGCCAGAGAAAAATTGTGTAGGAATTGATTTGTCCCTGGAATTTTTCACCTGTTGCTGTCTCTGTGTGGGCTCACAGCTAAGGGCTCCTGTAGGAGGGAAAAGGTGAACTTAAGCCTTAGAATCCTCTAGGAGACCAATTTTCATGACAGCAGAGTGCAGAGAAACCCAAAGGGATGAAATAAGAGTTCTTAAAATTACACATAAGAAGTCTACTAAAATAAGAAAAAAAAAAGAAGAGCTAATGTCAACAATATGCTTGACATAATGACTCATTAGCACTCGAGAGGCAGGAGGATCTCTGTGAGTTCAAGGCCAGTGTGGTCTACAAAGAGAGTCCAGGACAGCCAGGGCTACACAGAGAAACCCTGTCTTGAAAAAAACAAAACAAAACAAACAAACAAGCCCACATAAGAAGTCTATTAAATTAAGAAAAAAATGGAAAGCTAAAATGTCAGCCCTATGCTTGGCATAATGACTCATTTAATCCTTTAAATAATTGGATGTAACTGGTTTAAATGGTACCTTAATGGTACGGAAGGTAACAGAAGAAAAGGGCTTAACTAACTTGCCTAATGGGCCAATGAGACAGCTCCGTGGGTAAGGGAGCTTGTCCCGAGAGCTGACGATCTGAGTTCAATCCCCAGGACCTACCTGATAAAGGACAGCACCGAGTTCCACAAACTGCCCCTGGTCTCCACACAAATGCTATGGCACATGTGTATACACACACAGAGAGAGAAAGACACACGTACACATGAAATAAATAAATGTAAAAAAAAAAAACAAAATAACTTTTCCAAGGTCTCTCAGCTACCCGTGGTAGGACAGGATGAAGGTGTCACTGGGGGTGGAGGGGCCGTTTGTGGGGGATGAGGATCTTGCCAATACTCAATCCAAGCAAAGGCTGTTAATAGGGTGGTGCTGTGGGGCACCTGCAGACCCTTTCCTGAAAGGCAGAGGGCAGACCAAGACTCTGGTCTTTTTGAGGGCGCATGTCCACTTGACTGCTGTTTCTTCTCATGCAGGCTGGCCCTGCAGCATGGGGATGGCCATGTCGTGGATTACTTGTCCCAGCCAGTCATCGACTACATCCTCAAGAGCCAGCTGTACATTAACGCCTCGGGCTAGCGGCTACTCAGCTCCCTGCTCTGCTCTCCCTTGTCCTCTGCCAACACACTGGCCCCTCCAGTCATTGTCAGACCCCCGGTTTCTCTCCTGCCTCTCTTTCTCTGTCTTCATCTTGACTGTTCTCCTCACTGGCTGACTTAACCCCCACAGTGTGGGGGTCCTGCGAAGAACCGTGGCACTCCCCATTCCAAGTCATCTTTGGACAAACTTTCCTCTAGTCTCCGGGTTCGGGGTGGGTAAGGGAAGAGGGTGGGAGTTGGGGGAAGTGCTGCCCTTGGAGACGTACTGGTGTCCGTTTCCCAGCATGCTCTAGAGAGGCGGCTCTGGTGCCCATCCTCCCAGCATGCTCTGGGGGCGTGGCTCAGGCTCTCGCCTTCCCAGCATGCCCTTTACTACAAAGGGCTATTTTTCTTTTCTTTTCTTTTTTCTTTGTCCACTTGTAGAATTTGGATGAAATCAGTGTGTGTGATTTTTTCTTATGTTTGTAGTCTTGATGCTCTTCTGTGGTTTACTTCCTTCTGATATGACACTGTAGTCAGTCTCAGCACTCCTAAGTGGGTGAGGGCCACACCCAGGAGACAAGCAGAGCTACTCTGCTTCTCCTACACACGTACATGTACACACACAGACACACACCACACCAGCAGCATCCCCATTTGATCAGGAATAAGACTTTCAAGTTCTGAACCTGGTATGCAAATCTGGGAAGAGTAGGATTTCTCAGAATTTGAGTCCCCGGTTTCAGATGACCACGGCCCTGACGCTGCGCGTCTGAGTGGTGGCATTGTATGGGTTCCTACCAACCAGGTATAATCCAGAAAGCAAAAGTCCTTGGAGGCTATGGTAAGGCATGTTCCTGCTGGTGAGAGGAAATCACACAGGCGGGACCAACTCCTGACAATCCATTCCTTTCTTTTGAAAACATGCTAAGAATCCACTTGGCCCAGGAGATTCTTTGTTAATTGGGATTATTTATTGCCCACTTGGCTAGGAAGTGCAAGTCCAGGATGATCTGGGAGAATGCAATTTGTTACCCTGAGGAGAATTCGTGATCCCCACCCACTCCGCCTGTGGTTGCCCAGTTGTGCCCAAAGCCCTTTCCTTCTCGCAAAGCGATCAGCCTTGTTCCTTTGCAGAGCCCAGCAGCAGCAGCCAATGCCCTAGAAGGTCTGCCTGATACCAGGGTGGGTCCGCAATAGAGCGGTCTCACTCATTTCTCCCCAATGTCCTTCCCGTCTCTCTACCTCTCAAGACTGTTTGGATTCTCATTTCTGCCTGGAGAGCTAGTAGGAAATGACTTTTGTATTTTGTGTTTCCCATCCAGCCTCTGGCTCTTGGGTCTCTGGTTGTTCATGGGGAATGGGTCCTCAGTGTCAGGCTACTTTTAACTTCTAACATGACCGTGGCCCAGCTGGGACTGAATCGGGAAGAAGTTACTTACCTGGGGTTTTACTCCAACCTCCTCCGCGGTCTCCAGGAGGAAGAGGTGGAGTCAATGGAAACGCACAGAGCACGCCGGGAGCTGTGGCTCTTCTTTAGACTGTAGAAATGATCTCCAGGGGGAGGAGGTTATTTCTATAATCTAGAGGTTCAGTATTCGGCTACAAGTCATGGAAAAATACAGAGAAAGCCTCCAGAACCCACTTGCTCCCAGGTTCTTCTTTGAGAACAAGGAGGCAGAGACCCTGGGGCGTCCGTGTCTGGTCTAGGATTATTCAGTACATCCTGGGAAGCGTGATGAGAGATGAGAGGACCTTGTTTACCTAGACAAAGGCCGGGTGGGGGTGGGAGTGGTGGTGGCTGATAGAACAGACAGGAGGGAAACTTTAATAACTCTCTCCTCAAGGAAGGAGGCTAGGGATACTCTGGGTTGCTAGTCTGCGTCATACACTCCTACTCACCGGTAGCCTCTGAGGCCCTAGCTTTGCTCTTCCTTGAATGTATGTCCGACCAGCAAAGGAAGTCTCTCACTGAAGTGCCTGAAGTCACAGCTGAGGTTGTAGAGACACTGGTCTTCCTGTTTTGGCTTGGCCACTTGTTCTAGCCTAAAGTTTCAGGATCTCTGAAAGAATTCACCAACACTCTATTCACACAAGTAGGAAGTAAAACTTGATAATCAAATTGCATTAAAGGCCAGAGGATTACAGGGATCCCAGATCCACCCCTCAATATTGATATTCCCACATACACTTTTAGGGAACTAAGAGAAGCATGCCCACGTATTTGTTTCTATTTAGAAAAGTAATGCAATGTGGTGACACATGCCTGTGATCCCGGCACTGAGAGGTGATGGTAGGAGGATCAGGAGTTCAAGTCCAGACTCCAGACACAAGACCTTGTCTCAAAACAAAAACAGTCATGTGAAAACAGAATATGAAAAGCTCAAGATTTCTCAGGAGGGGCAGCAGGTGAGACTCGAAGGATGGAGAGGGGATTATTTTGTGGCTCATGTAATTAAGACACCTTGGAGATAGCCCACGGAAATGAAGAGGGGTGTGCTCCAGCCAGGCCGATCCAACCCGCACCTTCCTGTGCACTGGCTGGTGAATTCAACACTTAACATGGTTTCTGTGTAGTGTGCGTTTGGATGTGTCCTAGTAGCCTGTTCGGGTTAGTTAGAACTGAGTTGCAGCCCTCTTCTACCACCTTCAGTGGAGTCCCAGGGCCCTCAGCTCGGCTTGGTCCTCATGGGGTTGGAATGGGGAGGAGGAAGCTTCCCCCCCCCCTTAAAATATCATATCATTGCTAATTTAAGAGTGAGATTTACTTTGTGGAAGTCAACTCATTGATTAAAAACTGCATTCAAGTTGCAATACCATTTCACAGTGAGATATTTTTGAGTAGAGTTTTGTTGCTAGAATAGTCATGGGCAAGAGTTTTGTCAGCAAATGTTTCAATTATGTTAATAAATCAAACAATGCTACTAGAGTCTTGTGTCCTTTTGTCCAGAACTTTCCCTGTGTGTTGCTCGGAGAAGTAATCACTGTTTCTCCCTCCTGTGATTTGGTGGGAGGTAACAGCTGTACAAATGTTCTGCCTAGTTGGGCTGATGTTCCCGTGTGTGATACAGGGTTAGTGAAGAAGGTGCTTGCGGGTCACCCCTGACAATCTGAGCTCAATCCCTGGACTCCTTAAGATTGAAGGAGAGAAGCAACTCCAGTAAGTTGTTCTCTGATCTCCACAGGTCCGTGTGGGCATACACAAGCCTGCCCCAACAAATGCAAAGTCAGCCTAGGCTACACAGTAGGACATTGTCACACACACACACACACACACACACACACACACACACACACACACACCATAATCATCATCTCCATTCTCAATAGAAGAGGAGAATTTGCAAACTAGTAAGTTGTGCCTAAGTTTTCTCAGTTTAAGAAAAGTGAGCCGTACAGGGTAGAAATATATGACTCATTTGTTAAGAGCACTCACTACTGCTCTCTCAGAGGACCAGGGTTCGATTCACCATATCTACTATCACAACTGTCTATAACTCCAGTTCCTGGGTACCCAAACCCTTATTCTGACTTCTGGGGGCACTGTATTCACACGGTACACATGAACTCATCTACACACACACACACACACACACACACACACACACACAAACACATTTTTTAAATTAGTATCAAATAATTAAACATAAGATCCTGACCAACCCACATGGTCCACTCCTGGTTAGTAATCGCTGTCATTTGTTCAGTCAGTTTTTCGAGACAAAGCCTTAAGTGATCCAGGCTGGCCTCCAACATTCAGCCTCCCAAGTGCCCAGGTTCTAGTTGGTGTGCTACCATGACTGGCAGTTTCAGTCCCTTATAAAATTAGTACTTTATGAAGTAAAAATGTATTTGTGAAAATTAAAAACTTGCTTAGATTTTTGGCACAAAAGATCTTCACTAAGGAATGGTCAAGCTCACAGTTTCCTTGGACAGTGTAAATGAGCAAAGTGGAATGATTTGTTCATTGTCGGCCCTTGCTCTGATCATTGGCTCTCATTTCTTTCTTAGTGTAACATGTCTAGCTTGGCTGGGTCTGAAAGGTATCATTGGTTATTGTTTCCCAACCACCATCTGTGACTCAGAAGATGAAATAACAATTCCTTGTTCCAAGTTAAGTGTTTAAATACTTGTCAGATTCATTTTGTTCTGTTCTGGGATCATTTTGGTTTTAGGATTCTTAGGTCCTCCTCCACTTCATCCTCCTCACCCTCCTCCTCCTTTCTCCCTTCCTCCTCTTTCTCTTATTCTACTTCCTCCTCCTTCTTTAAACTGGGAAAAGCCAGCTTTGTGTGTATCTATGTGAGGTTTCACGTTATATCTTAAGGAAACTTGATAGGTACTGTAAATCGGTTACTTGTATTTATATTTGCTGTTTTGTGCACAAAGCTAACCACAGCACCTCCCCCATCCTAAGTGCATAACGATGAGTGTGCTTAAAATTAAATATAAGCACTGGCTTAATTTGCTAACTTATAGCAACATTTTGTGTGTGTGTGTGTGTGTGTGTGTGTGTGTGTGTGTGTGTGCGCGTGCGCGCGCACACATGAGTATGTATGAAATATAAAGTAACAATTATAGCATTTCTTTCCTTGTGACCCATTAGGAAGCTTTACATTTTGGAATTTCCCAAGATGTTCTACGTGGCCAATAGTATAAAGAAAGTGGAGAGAAATTCTACTTTTTTCCAAGTGGGAAAATTAAAACACAGTACAAACCCATAACATTCCCATGAGTGTATAAACCATTGAAAGGAGATATGATAAACACAGTTGGGGTCCTTGAAATTTGTTCCAAACAGTGGACAGGACCGAGTGTCTTTTGACCCTTTTCTCTGGCCTCCTTAGAATCTTAGGAAGAAACCACATCCTGGAAGAACATCAGAACTCCATCTGCTAAGGACTCAGCATCTGTGGGCAGGTTCATTTCTGTTCCTATCTCATCTGCTGTGAGCCAACAGTACATAAGACTGGGTATAATAGTCTACCAAAAGCACAATTATGAGAAACCCCCAGGGAAGACATATAAGAAATATGACATGAATAATGACAAGAACTCAGAAAACAAAACAAAACATCCTTTCCACCTCATGGTCAGATCAAGACTAACTCTAGGCTTGGGTAGGCTACTTCTCAGCCATAGCCTTTCTTCTCTTCAGGACCAGTTTTTCAGGTCTTCAAAAACAAGGGTGTGATTTCTACTTCAGCAGTACCAACAATCACCTCTCATTACCCATCTCTATTTCGATCGGTGCCATTTGCCAAGGAAGACATCCTTATAACTTTTTTTTTTTGAGACATGTCTCATGTATCCCAGGTTAGCCCCGAATTCAATATATTTCCAAGAAAGATAATTATTGATCCTCCTGCCTCCACCTTCAGAGTCCTGGGAATTCAGCTGTGTGACCATAGCCTGTTTGGTTTATTTGGTGCTGGGGACCAGATCTTGACATTTTCCATGCTAGACAGGAACTCCATGAACTGAACTGCAGCCTCACCTTAATTCTCATAGCTTTCTTAACCATCCATCCAGTGTGCATTCTTTATGATCGCAGAGGCTTAGCTAGCCCAACACTGTGTACTCTCCTTTCATAGTACATATTTGTCATTGAAAAATGGCTTCCTTTCAAGGGGCCCCTTGCAAATTATAATAATATAGGCTTGGGAAAAAATAGAGCATAAGGCCCCCCGATCCTGGCCTACAAAGGCTTCCCAGGTGTGTCATTTCTATAATTTTTCTTCTTCCCCTCCCAAGGAGGTCTTAGAAATCACACATAAATGACAGGGCTTAAATTACTGCAGGAAGTTTGTAAACTGTGGAACTGAGCATGCCAAGATAGAATGAATTATCAGACTACTTCCACAAAGGACCACGTTGTCAGGCCTCTCAGAACTTAGGGGTCACTATGGACCAAGCAGAATCCTTTCCTCAGCCCCTTGGGTTAAAAGGTAATTCAAACCTTAACTTATTAGATTGTAATTTATTGGACAGCATCGCATACACATCACAAACTACTGATTTTACTTTTATTTTATAGTAGATTAAAAAGGCAAGAATGTTAATTATAGCTTCCACTCAGTTTGGGTTGTTCCAGAAATAATTCTTCATGCTCAGGATTCAGCATCATCTAAATCTTAAGAGATGCTCTCATTGTTGGAAAGGGCAAAGCAGGGCTCTGAGGAATTGAAGATGCTAACCTCGAGCCGTCAACATCAGGATGCCATGTTCACTCCCAATGTGCTCCCACCCCAGACTAAGAGTTTAATAAAATCAGAAACTCATCCTTATTGTCTAACACTCCTTCTTTATTTAATACACATCCACGAAAAGACAAGGAAATACAAAGTGAAACAGTACAGAAGTCTTCCGAGCTGAGGTGCAAGTGCCTTGGGTTCCTTCAGCAATTCCCACTGGTATTGCCGTGATGCAACTGTCTGTTGCAATAGTCTGTTGTGGGAAGGGCTGGAGGGATGGCTGGAACACAGACAAGTGTGTACAACTCAGAGCAATTTCAGCTTTGCCCTAATTCAAGTACCCCCATGGGGCTGTCTTGCAACACATGTTCTATTGAGAAAAGAGGTTTCAAACCAAGGGTGACTGCAATAAATATCACTTGAGATGAAGAAGGCTTGGGAGTTTCCATTTATTATTCTTTTTTTTTCCAAGACATGGTTTTTCTGTGTATCCTTGGCTGTCCTGGACTCACTTTGTAGACCAGACTAGCCTTGAACTCACAGAGATCCACCTGCTTAAAGGCGTGTGCCACCAAGCCCAGCAACTGCAGACAGATGTGAACTGCCATGTGGGTGCTGGGATTTGAACCTGGGTCCTTTGGAAGAACAACCAGTGCTCTTAACCACTGAGCCATCTCTCCAGCCCTCCATTTATTATTCTTAATGTTGGTCTTTCTCACTAGAAAGTCAACTCCATGAGGGTAGATAATGTTGGTATTGTTTCACTCACCCTTGGTACATAGTAGAGACTCAATAAATATATGTTAGAAGGATGGATTATTCCTTGTTGAGGGACAGAGAGAAAATAAGATATAATATACAAATGTATATGAGTTTTAGTGTTAGCAAAGGAGGATTGGATTAAGATTAATGGATCAAAAGATTAAGATTAATCTTTTAGATAATTCTACTTCCTTTAATGTCCAAGACACATTTTCTTATATCACTTTGGAACTCAAAGGAAATACTTTCCCAATGATTGCTTGGCTGGTAAAAAAAAAAAAAAAAATGCTTTCATAAAAATAGAGTCTCGCCGGGCGGTGGTGGCGCACGCCTTTAATCCCAGCACTTGGGAGGCAGAGGCAGGCGGATCTTTGCGAGTTCGAGGCCAGCCTGGTCTACAAAGCGAGTCCAGGACAGCCAGAGCTGTTAAACAGAGAAACCCTGTCTCGAAAAACCAAAAAAAAAAAAAAAAATAGAGTCTCTAAGTTGTTCTGGCATCATTAGGAGAAAGGCTGTCACACTCAGGCTGAGAGCATGAAGGTAAGAGGGTGGCAGCAGGTACCATTGCTCCAAATGGGCCAGATTTCCAGGTCCTGTGCCCATCACGGCTCACTACACTCAGATGGAAAGTAGAGGACATACTTATGTACGGGATGTCCAAGGAAATCTGGTCAACAAAAATTTACAGTGGGTGGAGCAAGAGTACTTTACTGGCCACAGTGGGATTAGATTTCTTGTCTTGACATACTTAGCAGAACTTTCTATATTCCAGGACTCAGTTTATGAGTTTTCTGAGGTCAACATTTGTTGGGGCAGTTGGTCCCTGGGCAGTCTCATACCCAGTGCTATCTGCCTCATTGCCAGCATCAGGAAACAAACAGTACCATGTTGGTACAGGAAGACATCCACCTACCCACAGGAAGACATCCACCTACCCACAGGAAGACATCCATCTACCCACAGGAAGACATCCATCTACCCACAGGAAGACATCCATCCACCCATGGTCTCAGGGATGGAATCGGGCCCGACAGACTTGAACCAACCCATTAAACATGTTCACATATCCTGAGCCCAGTCCATCCACATGAGGTGGCTCCTGACCCCTGAGGTCTGTGTTCCGCCCAGCTGTGGACAAATCTCTAAGGCAGCTTCACTGTTGCTCAAGAGCCTGGGTGTTGTAGCAGCCTGGGGGTAGGTTGTCTCGGATGTTCTCCAGGTTCTTCACATCAGCCAGAATTCCGTCTATGCTAGTCTCCAGCAGGTGGAGGTGGTTCCTCTGTCGGCGTGCCCTCTCCTCCAGCTCAGATATCAAGGGCCGCAGACGGCTGTTGATCTGGGTCTTGGCTTGGAAAAGCTCTTGTTCCAGTAGCATCAGCTCCTCTTCATCCACACTGCCAGGCTGATCTATTTTAGGAAACAAGAAGGGTGTTAAAGGAGAAAGGCCGTGATGAGATCTTGAGGAACACGTGTACACTTCTGAACTCTTAACAAGTTCTTGGTTCCACCTGCCTGGAGAAAGCACCATGCCACAGACTGAGGTGGCTTTATTCTGAATTAAGAATGATGTAGAAATCTTTTTCTGAGAACATGAGGCATGCATTTGTGCTGTGAACAGCCTAGTTCAAGACTGAGCTCCATCATGCAGCCAATGAGGTAAGTCTGGAGCTCTATCTGGTTGAAATAACAGACCGTGTTCTGAGAAGAAAAGGCTAAAGGTTACAGTGGGCTGGGCACTGTCTAAGGTCACTGCCTGATGCAGCTCACTCCTGGGATCTGAACTAAACAGGCTTTCTGTATCACCCCGAGAAAGTTTCTTGCTGTTTTCTATTAGGAGATCTTTAGAAACTGGCTGAGCCTCAGGGTTACAGAGGCCAAGGTATACTCAGCTCTTTGGGGGATGGATTCCAACTGCCAGAGAATGACAGAAGACTCCATTCTGGCTTGAAACAATGGGAAGCTCGCTAGGTGTCTGATTATTTCCAATGACAAATGTCACTGCATTTGTTCAGGTATATTCTACCCATATGCTATATATAAAGCCTATGATAACATGAGGGCGCCTAGCCATATACATATAGTTCATGTTAATTTGAACAGCTTCCAGTGAATTCACACTCCATGTCAGGTTGCCTCACATATCTGAGCTGCAGTGATAGGATTTGTTTCCTCCTAATTTTTTTACATTTATTTACTTATTTGTGTGTGTGTGTGTGTGTGTGTGTGTCTGTGTACATATGGCACAGAACATGTGTAAAGGTCAGAAGAAAACTTGTGAGAGTCAATTCTTTCAAGCCCAGTGCAAATATTTGAATGGATGAGCTTATTGTACTTAGAATACTTAATGAGTTATTATCCCAAAACTGACAAGAGTGTCTAGAGTAGAAATTATACAATAATGAAAATTCTGACCCAATGGACCCTTCAGGGCAAAATCCAAGAATTAGGGGTTCTGTGACAAGCACAGAAAGTTAGTAATGGGAATGAAATAACATGTGTTATTTCAGGAAGTCACATTCAGGAAGAGAACAGGAACACAGACAACACGGATCTCAGTGTAAACCCTGCCCTCACAGATTGCTGTGTGCTATGCAGCCTTAGTTTATCTCCTTGTGGAGCAAAATAATAAAATCCATCTCCCAGAATGCTAACGAGACTTAAATGGCTATGCCATGAGAGTTCCTGGCACAGTACCTGACGTATAGTAAATGTTCCCATTACTCTCCTTCCACTTATTTTCCCTTTAAAGGCTCCATTAATTTCATTACCATTTTTAGAATGCTAAGCCATGCTGCTAAAATCTCAACTGGGGAGATTTTATCTTTCATCTTTAGAGCACATTTTACTCTCCAGGCTCACTGGATCACAAACAGACCCATTAGTGTAACAACACAGATAACACTGGCCTGTCAGTGTGATGACAATCCTCCACAGGGCAGTCATGTTCTATTGAATTGGTGAGGCATGGCTAAGGCTTCTCCTGGATAACATGGGGATGTGCCGCCCAGTTCCTGTTCCCTATCCACTGCAGTCTTCATTGATGAGGGGCCCCTGTTAACTATTTAAACTTAGACCCCAAATTTTTAAAAAAATTATGTGTTCATGTACATGCGCGTGTGTGTTTAAGATCTGCATGTGCGCAGGTGTCTGTGGAAGCGAGAGAGGTATCAGATACCCCTGGAGTGGAATTACAGATGGCTTTACGTTGCCCAACATGGGTACCGGGAACCCAAATGGGATCCTCTAAGAATGAACAGCAGTGTTGCTAGACGAGCCGTCTCTCTAGCTCCCAGATTCAAACTTTTAATTAACATCAGTTTTCATTGAGGAACAACTATGGGAAAACCTGACTCCCCACCACACTATGCTAGTGAATCTATTCTATCCTAAAATCTACAGTGTCTCCTAGCATCTCCTGCTCTTCGCACACTTCCCCCAGGTTATCTACCCAGGAGGCTCTTGTTTCCCAGAAGTTTGTCTGGGGAGGAACAACATCAGATTCAGCAGATGGTCGTTCAGGCTCAGGGACCCCTTTCCTCCATACTTTCCCCTCCCTACTTCTACTGCCTCATCTTGTTCTGCTTTGAACAGTCCCCTAGGTGACCTTCTCTTCCTCTCTCTAAGGCCCCTTCAAGTTCTCCTCCCTAGAGCAGTAATAATGTTACTCTCCTGCTTAAAACTGCCCAGGGGACCCCTCAGGATCAAGACCAGACTTCTTAGCAGGACCCTCAAGCTGACCAGTCTTCTCGGAGGTTCCTGGAACACACCCAGTTCTCTGACTCACAGTCCTTTAACTTCCAGATACAACAAGTGCTCGGTGACTCATTTTAGAGACAAAAACAGAGAAAATGTAAAGCAACCAAGTGTCTGGGCCCTGAAACGAAGCAGATTTCCAGCTGTTCTTAGGGAAAATTGAGATTGCCATCCATCAGGACTAAGGATATGGAGTCTTCTGGGGACAGTCCTTGAGCTGGAAAACTGAGGGTGCTGTACAGACCTATCAGGTGTAGGATGCTGTCCAATGTGTTGAGCGTGTCTTGGATTGTAACTCCAGCACTCTTGGCTCTGGCATCAGTTTGTTGGGCTTCTGTAATCACCTGAGGACAAATGAGTACAAAGGTGTTCTGAGGGGTTATTTTTGGCTTGGCAGCTTTAAACAGAGCTCATGTGGAAACACACCATCACTCACCAGCTGCATGGTGTCCTTATCCGTGTCAAACTCCAGCTCCTTTCTGGCAAGGTCCCTGTCCACCTCTCTCATCTCACTCTTTAGAGTGGCCAGTCCCTTTTCCATGGCCAAGGCCCCATCTGCTGTCACATTGGCTTCCAAGTTCAGACTCCCTATTTCCTGGGAGAATAAAAGGAGCCAGGGACGGAAGGAGAAAGGGGGTGAGGCTCAAAACATCCCAAGGACAATTGTAGAAAAAATACAGCTGCAGCCTGGCTCTGATGGAGTAAGTTGGATGAACAATTAGAGAGTCAGACTTGGGGACACGCCCTTCCCCAGGCTGGGCCTCAAGCACGTTAGTTCTAGGCTAGCTCTCTAGAGACTAGGAGGGTCAGTGCAGAAAGACTGTTTTCCTTTCAGTTCAGTGCCTAGAAAAAAATTTTAACACAACCAGGAAAGCTTCTGAGAAAATCCACAGGACAAGAAACATCATTATCTGTTGTGGTTCTTTACTGCCCTGGTCTTTGGGACAATTTTACAAAGATTTCCCCAAGACAGTTGTGCTTGGAATACAGACAATCAGCTATTGTGGTGGGGTTTTGTCTTTGCAAGGAAAAAGCTCATCAATACCTTCATCAATAAGCTATAATTAAAGAGTTGCAGGCATCTTCATGCTAGATGCTGTATAAAGAAAGGTACATGAAACTGGCCTCAGAGGAAACTATCAGAAGTTATATTTGTAGGTTACCAAGCGGTCTAAAAGTGAGTTCAAATAGTCCAGATACCAAGAGCTCCCTCTGGGCTTCTTGGAGTGGCACCAGCTCTCTAGAAGCTGTGCTTAAGTGCGAAGGAGCTCTCTGTGAGCCAAGCATTCCTTCCACTGTAGTGTGTAACATGGGCGCTAAGCATAGCGCAGCTGGCTACCCCAATCCCAAAGTGCTCTTTAAAACGAAGGACTAGATATTTCTCATCTCCTCCCTAGCACTAAGCAAGCACAGTAGAGGACAGAGTAAAATGAGGAAGCTGATCTCAGTCATAGGTTGTAGAAGGCTCTAGAGCTTCAAGATTTCGTACCAAGAATCAAAATACCGCCGACAATTGTTACAAGTTAAATTATGCACCCTACAACAAATGTTGAAGTCCAAAGGGGTTCAGATGTTTCTCAGCGGCAGAGAGCTTACCCAGCATGGCCAAAGATATGGTGGTGTCCACCTCTCTCAACTCACAAGATGACCTTATTTGAAAACTGACTGTTACAGAAGTAATTAGCTACACTGAAGTTATACTAGAGTATAGTGGTGGGCCTGTGATTGTTGTCTTTTCCTTTTTGAGATAGGGTTTCTCTGTATAACAGTCCTGATGGTCCTGGAACTTGCTTTGTAGACCAGGCTGGCCTCAAACTCACAGAGGTCCACCTGCCTCTGCCTCCCGAGTGCATGGAGTGCACCACCATGCCAGGCTCATCGTTTCTGTTTTTCAAAGTATCTTCTGATAGCAGCCTTAGAAATCTCCATAGAAAACAACTGTAGATGGTCCCCACAATGCTATCCACAGTGACACTGAATATGGTGTAGTAGCTGCTTGCCAGGGACAGAATCCAACCAGCTGAAGGGTGGGCGTGTGGAGAGGGACTGCTATGGGCTATCCAGGACACCAAGCCATGGGGGCTGAACTGAGCTGAAGCTCTCTCTCCCGAAGGCAGTGCTGTGTCTGGCCCTCCTGTGGCAGCCTGTATATCCACTTGCCTTTACCTGCTCTATCTCACTGCTGATCTCCAGGGCCTCCCTAGCTGCGCTCTTTGCCCTTTGAGTGTCGGCAGCGGCGCTCCCCAGGGCCGTTTCTGCTTGCCGGGTCTTGCCACTGGCATCTGCAACCTTCTGGCTAATATACGAAAGTCTCTTCATGGCCTCTTCAGCCTCTGCTTTTTTGTCTTCAACCTGGAGATCAAACTCTGAAATGAAGAAGAGGAAAAAAATATTGGCACAGAGACAAGGACTATAAGTTACAGTTGAATGAGAAAGCCCGATGCTTTGAGGAAGACTTCCTGAAAGGGGATAATTACTGGATAGGGGTGAAGATGCGGGAGGCTGTGGCTGGGATTACTTTCTTTCCCAAGAGAAAGAATCTCAAAGGAGTCAATGGGGCAGCCACTGATACTCAGCCTGTCCCGGGTCCACACCACTGCAAGGATATCAACACCCAAAGTGAAGAAAGAGCAGGTAACTCTCCAAAGCCAGAAGGTCCAAGGCCAAACCTGAAGCCAATGAGCAGAGTCTGGGGTGTGGTGACAATGGGTGCAGAGGGAATTTGTGTGAAGAGAATCCCAAGACTTTAGAGATGCTTCTGTTTTGTTAGTGAATAAACACTGAGATTTTAACCAAATGTCTTCAAGGCACACCCCAAATCCCCTGGGAGCAACACGTCATTACCTCAGAGCAATCATATTGGAACCAACCAGGCTATCCAAGAAAAGTAAAGTATCAACACAGTAATGACATATTGGGTGTGAAGGACCTTAGAGATCTCCTATTGCCCTTAAGGAGGACACAAGGATCTAGAGAGCTTGACCTGGTCATAGGGCCCAGTAAGGATCAGAACTCAAGACTCCTGACACTTAGACGAATTACTTCCATTACCTACACCAAGTATGGATGAGATCATTGTTGCCTTAGAAAGATAGTGACTAAGCATCTATTAATAACCCAATACAGCCACCACTTAAGGAGATAAACCAATACTTAAATGAATCATAAGTGTACCTTTAAAATTGTCAACCTGGATCACACAGCACTAACCTCTGAGGTTCCTCAGGATATTCTCAACTTCATAAAAAGTGGCATTGCCCATACTTAGCGCTTCTTGGGCTCTGCTTTTCGCAAGGTTGGCACGGGAAAGCAGCTGATCTGAAGTCTGTAAATAGACAGAACAAGATTAGAATAAGTGCATTCCTGCTAGCAAAATCACCCTGACACAATTTCTCCGTGACAACAGAGTACTGTGACTCACTATAGTCCAAGGGTGCTGGAGCAAAGCTCTCTACAATCTGATCAGGAACAAACTTTACAAGTCAACAATATGTGCCTTTAGAGGAGAGTCTCCAACTTTTGTCCACTACTACCAGTGGGAATAATTTTGCAAATCACAATTTTAAATACTAGATACTTCCTGAAACCAAAATAGAAGAAGACGGACCAAAATGAGTCCTAGAAGGCCTGGGTCCTCTTCCTATGTTCAAATGCCGACTCAATGGGTAGGGCTAATTCCATCAAAACTCCAATATTGTTTACTCCCTCTGTGACCAGTATCATCATGACTTCCAGAGGGTTTCGGATAGTGGCTCTGGCCATTTTCACTCACACAGTCAGCATTCAGCCCAAGCTTGTTGACCCAGTGGATAGCTTAACAGAGGGTACCTGTCTCCTATCCTTTCCAGTTTGTAAGAGCTGCAGCGTTTCTTTTTCCCAGTTCCCCACATTGTTTTGCATATGTGTGAACACATCCATTTGTCCAGTCACCAGGTTTGAGAGAGAATCAGCTTTCTGTCTGATCCTCTTTGCTTCCACCTGTGGGTACAAAGATTATAAATGAGTCTGACTGTCTGTTCACTTGTCACCATATCAGCTTTAGAGCCTATTGTCACCATCTAAAAATAGCTGGCAGTCATAAGAAGCCAAAAAACCAGATACTGTCCCTAAAGGCCCAGCGCCCACCAGAAGAAACAGACAAGGTGCCAAGAAAAGACAGGCAGTAGTTTTGTCTCCCAAGAATATAGTAAGTTTTCTCTCTGCTCTTTAAAACTTTGTTTAAAAACAATTGCTTTATCTATTCATGGCACATATCTCTATGGGGATCACTGTGAATGTCTTTAGCTGTAGGTATGCAGATGAAGTTAATCCAACAAGGTTCAAATAGCTGAGGAGATTAGTGGAAGAAAAAATTTCAAACCTTTGATAGCAAAGGTCTTCTTGTTGGCAATATAGAGAAATGTACCAAACTCCATAATAAATCCCCACTGCTTTTAATCTGAGGTTTTGGGGGGAGATATAAAACTTTTCTCTACTAACAGGTTCAACATTAAATATCCAAGTCCCTTTGCCTTGCGGAGTCTAGGACTGGGGTCGAGAACAAGACAACAGGTGATGGAAAGACCTGCACCCTCCTTCCTACCACAAAGCCAAAAGTCAGTGCTGTGGTGTGCATCACCCACAAATTAAGCATCTAGTTGACATGGGGTGCTAATGGGGTTATGTGAAGCCTTTGTGGAAGTAGCAGGAGGTCTTTAGGCCATGTGATCTCAAACAGGATTGAGCACACTTGCCTATCTTTTCCTCTGTCCTTTGGAGATGGCCTTCTGCCACCTTAGCAGAGCAGAGCCGATTCAGGCACTGTGCCTTTAACTGTCTGAAATACTAAGCTAAAGAAACCCTTTCCCCTAATAAGTCAGTTGCCTCAGATTGCATTGGAGTAATGTGATGTTGACTGATGCAGTCAACATGGAGAAGCTGAAAGATTGAACAATTTTATGAAATCCCTAGAGAAGAGAGTTTTCAAGGCCATTTGTCTGTGCATCATGCGCACAGGGTAAGTGGTCTCACCTGAAAGGACAGATCACTGATTTCCTGAAGTTGAGACGTTGAATCCAGGAGGCGGAGACTATGTTGATAAGACCTATCAGCTTCAATATCAGCTTGGGTGATTTCCCTGGACAAATGCTGGGCCAGCGACTTGGTTTTCTCTAATCTGTAGGGAGGAAAAGTAGATGGTCAATGATGATGATGATGATGATGATGATGATGATGATGATGATGATGATGGAGAGGGAACCTTGAAAACGTGCTCTTTTCTTATTAGGGTCTCATGATATAGCTTTGGCTAGCCTGAAACTTATTGCAATCCTCCTGCCTCTGCTTCTAAAAACTAGATTTGCAGGTATGTACAACCACATATATTCTTTGTTTTCTTTTTAAAAAAAAAAAGCAAAAATTCATCCTGTTGTTTTAAAAAATATGTAGTTGGGCCAGGTATGATTATCAAAAAGTTCAGGAGGCAGAACCAAGTAGATCTCTGTGAGTTCAAGACAAACCTGGTCTACATAGCAAGTTCTAAGCAAACTAGTGCCACACAGTGACTCACACTCACTCTCCCTCTCTTCCTCCACGTGTATGTGTGTGTGCATGTATATGTGTAGTTAGAATAAGCAGGTAAACAAGCTAGTTTATATGTTAAATATCTTACTCTCTCTACAATCTAAATAGAACCCTTATAGCTTGTATAGGTTTTTTCAGAAAAATTCAAGCTTTCCAACTGCTGATAATATAGATGTTATTTTTCTGTAGCCAGCCCTGTCAGATGGGTTTGGACATTCCTTCATAAACCAGAGGCTAACCATCTCTCCCTGCATTGTCATGTCTCAGTCAAAACCCAAGTTTTACTTAGCTATCACAACCTTTCTTTCCCCAGTCTTCTAAATGTCTACTTTCCCCAAAGCAAATACTCATCCTCTTGCCCCTCAAATACTCATCCTCTTGCCCCTC
>CAJQZJ010033427.1:497764-508139 GCA_907164525.1 Lophiomys imhausi
GAAAGAAAGAAAGAAAGAAAGAAAGAAAGAAAGAAAGAAAGAAAGAAAGAAAGAAAGAAAAAGACAGATTGAGGGACTGGAGAGATTTGCAGTGGTTAGACCACATGTTGCTCTTAAAGAGATCCAAAGTTCAGTCAGTTCCCAGTTCCACATGGTGACTCACAACCATCTGTAACTCCACTTCTAAGGGAACCAGTGCCTTCTTTGGATCTCCGTGGGCACCAGGCACACATGGGGTACACAGACATACATGCTGGCAAGACACTCATATACATTAAAAAAATATTTTAAAAGCCAGATTGAGTGTGTTCTACATATAAAGTTCAATTTGCCTGTTATTATCCCTTCTAGAAAAGAATTATTAGTAATAACAACATCAAGTACATTCATCTCTGAAGTTTAAATTTTAATTTAATGTTACCATTTTTTTTTTGAGGCAGGGTCTCACTCTGAAGCCCAGGCTGGTCTGGAATTTACTAGTTAGCCTAGGATTGCCCCTCCTTCGTGCTGGGATTACGGATATGAGTCACCATGATCTGGTCTGGGACTTGCTTTATAAGGACACCTCTCAGAGGTGGGAGGGAACCCAGATGGAAAGTGGCACATTGCAGTGGTGTCTTAGTTTGCTTTCTGTTGCTTTGACAAAACACCATGACCGAAAACAACTTAGAGAGAAAAGGGCTTATTTCATCTTACTGCTTACAACCTACAATAAAGGGAAGTCAGGAAGGAATTCCAGGCGGGGACTGAAACAGAAGCCTTGAAGAACACTGCTTACTGGCTCCATCTTCATGCCTTGCTCACTCTGCTTTCTTATTTATCCCAGGACCACCTGCTAAGGGTTGGCAACACCCACAGTGGGCAGGGCCCTCCCATATTAATCACTAATTGATAAAATGTCCCACAGACTCGCCTACAGGTCAATCTAATGGAGAGGTTCCTCATTCCAGATGACTCTAGTTTGTATCAAGCTGACAAAAATAACTAACCAGGACAAATGGAAAGGGCACTGGACTCAGACTCCAGGGGACATAAGCAGAACTCCCATTTCCATGTGGCCTTGCCACTTTGAAAAATCATAAGAACATTCAGACATGGACCCTTGAAAACTGAATTCAGAATGCTTTTATCCCCTAGGCTCACTAAGTTGTCATGAGTATCAAGTGAGACTGGATTAGCCAGAAGACAATGGAAATGGTATAGACAAGAATGTAGTCTTGGGCTGGAGAGATGGCTCAGCGGTTAAGAGCACTGGCTGCTCTTCCAGAGGTCATGAGTTCAATTCCCAGCAACCACTTGGTGGCTCACAACCATCCATAATGAAATCTGGTGCCCTCTTCTGGCCTGCAGATATACCTGCAGACAGAACACTGTATACATAATAAATAAATCTTTAAAAAAAAAAAAAAAGAATGTAGTCTTACCATAAAACCATTATACATAACATTTTTAGTATAATTTTAAATTTTTTTATTGTATTTATTGTGTGTGTTTGTGAGCACATGGGTGTGCATGTACACACATCCAGGGTATACTTGTGGAGGTCAGAGGATGACAACATCAGGAAGTTGGTTTACTCTTTCCACCTTTACATGAGATCTGGGAATTGAACTCAGAATTCAATTCCTATCCACTGAATGATCTCACTGTGTGTGTGAGCGTGTGTGTGTGTGTGTGTGCATATGTGTGTGTGTGAGTGTATGTATGTATGTTTAAGAGGGGCTGAGGAGATGGCTCAGCTGTTTACAGCACTGGCTGCTCTTCCAGAGGACCGGGGTTCAATTCCCAGTACCCACAGGGCAGCTCACAACTGTCTGTAACTCTTGCTCAAAGGGACACCTTCACACAGACGTACATGCAGTTAAAACACTAATGTATGTAAAATAAAAATAAATTATAAAAAAAAGATAGCAACATCAATACCCATCCCCAGGAAATCTGAGGGTTCCAGACCTGTGACAGAATCAGAGCACAGAGCCACTCAGAGTCTGACTGCCTAGGGCTGGCAGCCAGGAAGGGGGAGCTGCCATACCTGAATCTTCACTTGATTGTAGCAAGCAGGACAACTGGTGAGAGCCGCGTCATCACAGTTAAGGCCTCCGAAGCCTGGCTTGCAAACACAGCTGCCATCACTCCGACACTCTCCAGGCTCTGAGCCCATGGGGTTACAGTTACAAGCTAGAGATAAGATATAGACAAATGGTGCATTCCCACCCAGCTCGTCCCAGAATGGGAGGTACAGCAAGGGAAAAGAACAGGTACTACCCCTGTCACTCACCTAGTGTCAGATCCATCCCTCCTCTGTGGCCTCAAGCACATTTCTATATGAGCAAGCCAGAGGAATCATACAAATGTGATCCGTTTGTGTGTGTGTGTGTGTGTGTGTGTGTGTGTATGAAGAGGCATCAGGATGGTTATCATCCTCCTCCTTTCATTGAACCAAAGGCCTACTGGGAACCTTGCTGGCATCCTGATTTTGCTTATAAAGTACATTTTTAAAGAGCTGAAGAGATTGCTGAGTGGTTAAGAGCACTGTCTGCTCTTGCAGAGGTCCTGATTTTGATTCCCTGCAACCACATGGTGGCTCATAACCATCTATACTGAGATGCCAGGTGTATGAAGATAAAAGCACTCACATATGTAAAATAAATAAATAAATCTTTCTTTAAAAAGTACGTTTTTAGGGCCTATTTTGAGCCATGTGTTTTACAGATGAGGAATGTGAGCTTAGAGAGGTTGAATAATTTGCTCAGGTGCTAGAATAAAGGGAAGCTGCCATGAGAGCTCAGAAGAGCCAATGTCCCTTTCCTCCCACTGCAGGGAAGGTGAGAGGAGGCAGAAGCCCTACTGTGTGTCGGTTTCTGTTTAGTAGGCAAGATGTGCACACGGATGTACCTTCCAGTGGGTGAGATGCTATTCGAGAGATCACAGGCTGCTCTGGGAGCCAAGTGTTCTGCTATTATGTGCAAATATTTTCCATGCCTCTTCCTTTTTTAGCATATGAACTTTCCAGGAGCTAGGACTTCCTTACTATTGCTGCTTTAGTACTGAGATACAAACTTCAGGCAAATGGCAGGTGCTTGTAGCTGGGTGAAAAAGGTTATTGGCTAATTTTAATGAAATCTAAAACAATGAAAGAATTTTAACTTATGCACCACATGTTTATTTACTTTAAAACAAACAAACAAACCAAGGTCTTGCTCAGTATCTCAGGCTAGCCTCTAACTCGGGATTATCTGCCTTAGCCTCACATGGGCTTATCGGCATGAACCACCCCATCTGGTCACAGGACTCCTTAGGCGTCTCCAGGTAGACACTCTGGTGTCAGGATCTGATTAAGGCACACTTTTATGTGCCAGCCAGGTACCAGAGTCATCTGGAGCCTTTGTGCATTCCTGTTTAGGGGCTGAATGTGGCTCTGCACTCTAATGCATGCATGAGAAGGTTTAAAGAGACACACTGAGCCACGGGACACACCTGCACACTCATGACATGATCTGAAGCAGCCCTTAGCAGCCCCCTGTGACAGCTGCTTTAAAGCTGGGTCCCCTTAGGAGAGCTTCCAGTGGTTACCTTCTGTACACAATCACAATGACTTCCTGAGAGGGGTCTCTTAAATGGCTTTTCAGCCTGCCCCCTGCCCACTTTGGTTTATTTAGGCTCAGTTGTGAGTCATTTGTTGCTCTCCAGTGACAGGTCTGGCAGCTTCTTTCTGTCTATGTGCCTCGGGGTTGGGTCTAGGATGTGGTCCCACTTTATCTGCTCTTTCACTCAGGAATGTAAACCTGACCTTTTTCTTTTACTTCTCCCACCCAGGATTAACCATTTGAGAGCCTTCAATGCTGCTTCCGAAATCTGGCGCAGGGGAGAGCGACAGGAAAATGGTGCAGGTTGTTCAGGAGCCAGTCTGCTCATGAAACCAGCTCCTCATGATACTATCTGTCCTTGCCTTTGCTTCAGTGTATACACACAAGCAGGTCCCTATGTCTTTACATGTGTGCATAGACACAGAGAAAGAGATAGGGGTGCAGAGTTTGTCTAGGGGTATAGTCCTACCTCGACACTTGTCTGCTGGGTTGGGAGCCAATGGATCTCCAAAGTAACCTGCTTTGCACTGGTCACAGAAGATGCCGTCTGTGTTGTGGATGCACTTCAAACACCTGCCTGTCAACTGGTCGCAGTTCCCAGAGGCACTGGGGTCCACATTGTTGTTGCATTGGCAGCGCAGGCAAGGCCTCACCGGGCCACGTTCCCCAAAGGGATCCCCAAAGTAGCCATCAGCACAAAGCTCACAGCGGGCACCTGGGAAGGAACAGAGGACTATGTGCTCAACCCAGATTGTTACCCATTGACAGCAGGACTGTTCAGGGTGTTCAGCCCCAGGTAGAAGAACCAGGCAGAGGTATTGTAGTAATTTGAATGAAAATGGCCCCACAGGCTCATAGGAACTGACACTATTTGGAGATGTGGTTTTTTTGTTGTTGTTGTTGTTGTTGTTGTTTTTTAGAGAAAAGAGTTTATTTGGTTTGTTTTTTTTTTTAGAGAAAAGAGTTTATTTGGTTTATGCTTTCACAACTATAGCCCATCACTGAAGGAAGTCAGGACAGGAACTCAAACAGGGTGAGAACTGGCGGGGGGAGTGGGGCAGGAGCTGCCAGGGAGTGGTGCTGCTTTTATTGGCCTGCTCGCCATGGCTTGATCAGCCTGCTTACTACCCTCACTGGGCTGGGTTCCCTCCCCCATTAATCACTGATTAAATGTCCTACAGGCTTCCCTATATGGAATCTTATGGAAGCATTTTCTTTTTTAAAAATTTTTGGAGGTGTGTTCTTGTTGGTGTAAGTATGACTTTGTTGGAGGAAATGTGTCACTGGAGGCAGGCTTTGAGTTTCAGATGCTCAAGCCAGGCCCAGTGTGTCACTGTCTCTTCCTGCTGCCTAAGGATCCAGATGCAGAACTCTCAGTTACCTCTCCAGCACCATGTCTGCCCTAATGTCACCCACCATGCTTCCCACCACAATGATAATGGACTGACCCTCTGAGCTACAAGCCAGCCCCAGTTAAATGTTTCCCTTTATAAGAGCTGCCTTGGCCATGGTGTCTCTTCACAGCAAAAGCAAAACAAACAAACAAACACACAAAACAAAGCCCTAAGTAAGACACGTATTAATCACAGGCACCCAGAACAGTACCCAGGAACAAGTGCATGAGGTAAGGGTTGAGACTGCTGCTCCATGGTCATGGTCACCACAGATTAGAGTATTGCGGCACCACAAAGAGAGCTAATTAACTAGCTGGGGAAAAGTCAGCAGGGACACAGAGGCAGTGAGATTTCAATGACATCAAGGCTGCTCCAGAATGCTTAGTCCCTCAGATTGAAGAGGGAAATGACACTCAGAGGTCATTACATTTTCCTTCTTACCCTAGTTCATTAAAAAGCAACATAAACTAAGGCTGGGATATAGCTCAGAGGGTAGATTACTGGACTAGCATGCACAAAACCTAGGGTTTGATCCACCAGGATTGCATAGAACCAGATACTGTGACATACGCCTACACTCCCAGTATTTGGGAGGTGGAGGCAAAAGACCAAGAGTTCAAGGTCAGGGCCAGAGAGATGGTTCAGTGGTTAACAGCACTTGGTGCTCCTCTAGAGGACCCAAGTTCAGTTCCCAGCACCCACATAAGATTGTTCACAACTACTACCTATGACTAGTTTCAGGGGCTCCAACAAACTCTGCTGAGCCCAATGGGTACCTGCACTCATGTATGTATACACACACACACACACACACACACACACACACACACAAATTAAACATAAATAAATTTTCCAAAGAAGTTCAAGGTCACACTAAGTTCAAGGGCCAGCTGGGGCAACAGAAGACCCTGGAGGGGCAGGGGGACTTAGACCGTGTACTTGGTCTGACACTTTCGTTCCCCAACTAAGTATGCAAGACTGTCAACAGAACCAGCACTGTGCCTCCCATCCATAACCACACCAGCCCTGATCAAACCCACATCCCAGCTCAGGCTCCACAGATATTTACCTTTAGAATGTGCACACTTAGATTAACCTGAAGTAACTAGAACTTTCCAGAAACTCCCCAGAATGGAAGGTATTTACACAGGCCCACAGCGTCAGGGCAGGAAGAAGCTGAGTGAGGAACAGGCCATTGGCCTTACCTGTGACCCCAGGGGGGCAGTTGTTGCACACCACCTCCTCTGTCTCAGGCATCACCGAACAGCTAAACCCATTGTGACAGGGACATGGCTTGCAGCTTCTGGGGTCGTGTGGGTCATTGTAGAAACCAATGGGACAGTCGGCACACTCAATGTCAGGGTTCTCATCCCCTGAGTAGCAATCTCCTGGAAGGCAGAAGAGAGAAATGGCAGAGTCAGGCAACATACTTCCTTCAGTGTGGGTGAAATGTGCGGTCAGACTATAGAGGCCCAAGTCTTCCCAAAGCTTGCCCCAGCATCTGAACACTGGCACGGATCCCCACCCTTAAACCAGATGCAAACATGGCCACCACCTTGGATCTCACCCTCACCCCTCACATTCAGTAGACACACATCCCCTCATTATCCATGGCATAACACTGTTCCCCTGCCCCTCATGGTCATACCATTTGCTGGCACTCTCATTTAGACCCTGATTTGCCTCTGATCTCCCCACACAATTACTGCAACTCAACACCAATTCCCCCTCCTTGCACTGGACATGACAGTCATTTCCTGTAACCTGGCACCTTCTTCTCACAAACCTGTGGCATTTCCATAACGAAAGGGGTCAAGTGTATTGTCACAGCACCGGTCTTCCTTGGCCTCAGTCCCACGCTCCCCATTCTTTCCCCATCTCCTAAGTGAGTTCGGGTGTTTCTCCCTCAGCTCTTGCTTCTACAGGAGGCCCACTCATCTGGCTCTAACCCCAGACACCTGGTCCAGGGGTCACTTCACTCACCTGTGTCAGGATCACAGGTCCCGCCCCCTTGGCAGTTACAGGGAACACAGGTGCCAAAAGGCCCCAGTCTTGCTGAATCTCTTTTGTAGCCAGAGGCACAGTCCTGGCAGAACTGTCCCTTGTACCCAACAGGGCACACACAGTGTTCAACCCAGGGTGCTGGGGCTCCAGAGACAGGGCGGGCTGAAATCAGGGTCACGTTGTCAATGTACCCTGTACCTGCAGTAGAAAGCAGACATTAGACATAGCAAGGTATAAAAGCACAATTGAGAATGGCAGCTGCCCCAGGCTGTATTCCCAGCACACTGGGAGGCAGAGGCAACAGAGTCTTGGAAAACTCAAGGCCAGCCTGGTCTACCATTATGAGTTCAAGACCAGTGAGAATTTTATTTTCTCTACCCAAGGGCTGTTTACACACCTTGGACAGCTGTAGCAGTCGGTGTCTCTCCTCTGGAGTCGGGAAAATTAGGCTCTAAATTGTGGCTGAACCTACATTAGCTGTGTGAATTTGGAAAATCCCTTGACCTCTCCAGACCCATGTCCTCAGTTTAGAAGAGAAGTGATGGTATTATCTAGCCCCTTGGTTTGTTGTGAGAATTAAACAGGACACTACCCGGCACAGTAACAATTCAACAAATCATTAGTCGTCATCCTTCCTTCTCGATGCCATGTCTGTGGCGCTGGGGATGTGGACATGGCAGGCCTGCCACACTTCTTTGGTCAGTGTTTAGAAGTGTAAAGAGCTCCCCTTTAAATAACTGCAGGTGGGAATAGAAGGCCCAACACAGGACGTTCACAAAAGGGAACTAGCAGGAGACATGTCCGAACATGGTAGCAGTGAGCCTAACAACTCAAGGAATAAACTGAAGGGACTCTCAGCAAAGAAGTATCATTCACTTTTCATGAGAGTTGACCTCGGGCTTGAGAAACACTCCCTTTGGAAAAAAGACTATAAAACACGGACTTGGGATTTCTGAATGAAAACCATCAAGTAGCTTATCTCCCTGACCGGAGCCTGCGGCCACGGGTAGAAAGTTGAAGCAGATGGAGCTAAAGCCAGGGGTGAGATCCTTGGCTCTCTCCCAGTCACTTACTGTATTCTCCGTATGTAGCTCGGATCAAGAGGGCTGTGAGGTTCCGTAGTAACCGGCGGTACTCAAAATAACTCAGCTGGGGGCGCCAGTGACTGCTTGGATGTTCATCTAATCTGCATAATTGAACATTTTTCAATGCTTACAAGTCCAAGTCATGCCATATTGCTACCTGATACAAACTGTGTCCAAGAATGTGGGAACAGTTAAGCTTTGGCAACCCTGCTTGGATGGAGGCTTCCTGGTAGATGAAGCCTCGGGTTTCCCACCTTCACTAGGAGGGCAAATCCCACAGGAAGCAATGGAGAGTGTGCCATGTATATATTCCCAGGGTTACTGCAAAATCTGGTCCCCAAGCCCTCAGAAACACTGTATTATTAAGCCATTGCATAACCTAATACTACACACATTTTACTTCCCTGAGTTCTGGCCCTCGAGAGTTGCTGTTCATTTTCAGTTTTGTTCTTAACTGATTTACTTGTCATCTGAGCACGATTCAACGATTCTTTCCATCTGTCCACATGTATGGCCTCCCCCAATCCTCCTGTAAGTTCTGGGGATCAAACCCCGAGCTCACACACACACAAGGCAAATGCCCTATCACTGAGCTGCATCTGCCATCAGACTGCCTCGGTACCTTAACCAGTAGTCTGTGCTAACCTTTGGATTTCTTCTTACTAGAATACTGACTGGAAAAAAAACCCCATCATTTCATTCACTGCCTGATTGCGGATGCAAGTTGTTGGTAGAACACTTCCCTGACATATGTGAAGCCCTGCATTCAATCCCAGCACTGTGATGAATGAATGAATTAGTGAAAGAAACAGAAAGTCAAAGTTGGCTGTGTCTTTGGCTTGGGCAAGAAATCATGGGACTGGAGGAGAAGAAAGCTAGCTAGAGATGATTAGCATTCAGCCATTGGAGTCTGAGTGAACAATAACAACACAGTACGTGAGTGCTGTTAACAATTCGCACACAGAACACCATAGAAACGCATGATGTGTCTTTAACTTTGCCTAGGGTTCCAAGAAAGCTCACAAAAAGAAAGCATGTAAGTTGAACCCCAAAGAATAAATTCACCAAGCCAAGGATGTGAGAATCCAGTTCTAGGAAGGGTGTGTACACATCATCAGAATAAGTAACCGTTAATTAAGAACTTAACTTGTGTGTGTGCTGTGGATCTGCCTCTCTGTTCTCTGTTCCTATTGACTTTACTTCAAGTTGGACCCCATACTCCTTCACTGATCCACTGTGAATGTCTTCTGCTGGTCCAGTTAAGAACTTTACCCAGGGCTGGGGAAATGATTCGGGAGTTAAGTGCTTGCCGTGCAAGCACAAAGACCTAATTTTGAATCGTCAGAACCGATGTAAAGTTGTGTGAAGTAGCACACGCCTGTAATCATAATGCTCTTATGGCCAGATGGGAGGTGGAAACAGAAGAATCCCTGGGAGCTTCAGGGCAGGCTAAGTCACTGCAGACAGCAAAGACAGCTTGTCTCAGATGAGGTAGAAGGTGAGGACTGACACCTGAGGTTGTCCCTTGAGTTCCAGGCCATCCAGGTGCAGGTGACACCATATATCTATATAATTGGGGCTGTAGAGATGGCACAGTATGCACTACTCTTGTATAGGACCAGAGTTCAGTTCCCACCACACTTATCAGGTAGCTCACAGTTGCCTTAACTCCAACTCCAGGGGTTCTGATATCCCCTTTTAGACTCACATGTGCCCATCCGCCGACACACACACTTGAAAACAAATTTAAAATGTTTTAAAGTATTATTGTGTGCATATGTGAATTATGGGGCACCTCGTGTCACGGCACACATGCAGAGACCAGAGGACATCTTTATGGTCTCCTTTCACCTTCTTGGAGTTTCCAGAGATCAAACTCTGGTTACCATATCTGAGCAGCAAGGGTTTTTATCTGCACTTTTTTTTTTTAATATATAAAATTTGACCCTATATAACATCCTCACAGAGATTCACACATAGAGGTTGTCTTTCTCTAATTTTTCCTTCTGGAAAAGCCTTGCATATCTTTCTATTCTCAGCCCACACACTTGATGCCTTCCTGAAGGTTTTCCTGACAGCTCCAGTCAGAATCAAGCTCATTCCAACATGAATGAATACCAGCAGTAAGGCAGGTGCTGGAGTATACTATGCTTGCTTTTAGGTGTGTGATATATCTCATCAGGTCACAGGCTCTTGGAAGACCAAGATCCTACTCCATCTTCCTTCCCCTGCCTCTCTGAACACACCATTCCAAAGCCCATTTGGGCACAGCTTCCTTCCCCTGCCACTCTGAACACACCATTCC
>CAJQZJ010033427.1:511822-528121 GCA_907164525.1 Lophiomys imhausi
ACACACACACACACACACACACACACACACACACACACACACACACATGAGTGTTTACTATCTCTGCCTTCAGTAGAGCCTTGGTAATCTGGAAACTTGATGACTGGCCCATACTTGGTGATGGATGGAGGTTGGTGGGTGGTGTAGGGAGGAATGCGACAGGATATGCAGAGCAGACCTTCCCTGAAGCAAGTGTTTAATGGAGGGAAGTGAGGACCAGAAAGGCAAGGCTCTTACTTACCTCAGCACCTATTCAAGTGTCCCAATCCCAAGACCTTTGAGTATTTATTAGCACCCTGTTCGTCATAACCTAGTCCTGGCCCACAGGGAAAAGGGCCAGTAAGGACATAAAGATAAAAGAAGCCTAAACTCAGTTAAGCTCAGTTAAACTTTTATCAAAACTCAGATAAAGCCGGGTATGGTAGCACACTCCTTTAATCCCAGCACTCAAGAGGCTGAGGCAGAGGGAACTCTGAGTTCAAGGCCAGCCTGGTCTACAAAGTGAGTCCAGGACAGCAAGGACTATTATACAGAGAAACCCTGTCTCAAAAAAACAAAAAAACAAAACAAACAAACCTCAGATAAAAGAAGCCTCACTCAATACTGGGTTGGTCCAGGCACCTTATGTCCATTGGGCATCTTCCAAAGAGATGCCCAATACAGCCAAATGCAGGCTGGCATTCCACCCTTTCTCCAGCCCAAGCCTGCAGGCAGCTTCTCTTTGGACAACTTCCAGGGAAGGCTGAGCTGTGGAGGCTTCATGGAAGAAGACTCAACAAGAACAGACCCGGTGACCCATTCTTTATTCAGTACTAGGTTGGTCCAGGCACCATATGTCTACCCCTTCATGTAATCCCTCCCGAAGCCTATGACATAGGAATTGCTTCTGATGTTCTTAGGTGAGAACAGAAGGGCTGAGAGGCAAGATTCAAACATACAGAGTCGGAAGGATGAAGAAGGGAAAGGAATCATGTTGAAAGACAACTTCAGGGTGCGACAGGATTACAAATGATGAAGAAAAGCAAGGACAGCTAACCGACAGGCCAGCAAAATCCACTCCTATCAACTAGTGACATTAGGATAGCATTGATTCCAGCAGAGATTTACTAACTGCCTTGATGGCAATTGTTGCTTATGTAGCTCTCTATTTTGTTTCCCGTTTTAGATTTAAAACGACTTGCAAAGACAGGTTTAGTGGCACATGTCTGTAATCCCAGTACTTGGGAAATAGAGGTAGGAGAATCAGAAGTTCAAGGCCACCCTCTGTTATTGTAGTAAGTTCTAAACCTTACCTTTAAAGAGTAAAAAAAAAAAAAAAAGATAATAAAAAGGCTTCCAAGCAGGATTTCAAGGACTGCAAGGGTAACCTAGCTACAAAATGAGTTCTAGGCTCAAGTTCAACTTGCCTCTGCTTCCTCCCCTGCCCCCACTGCAAAATGCTTTCTAAAAAAAAAAATGAAAAAAAAATCGTGTGTGTATGTGTGACATGTATAAGAGCATTGTACCCCCTGGAGTTGGAGTTACAGGCAATTGTGAGCCACTGGACACGGGTGCAGGGATCCCAGGTGGGACCCTCTGGAAGAGCAGCAAGCACTCTTAACTGGTGAGCCTTCTCTCCAGTGCGCCTGCCCCCACCTCGTGCACTAAGGCTTTTAAAAAGTGACTGCTTTCTCAACACTCAAGCTATTTATTTCCAACTCTCTCTTTAGCAGGAAAACACAAGCTAGGAATGCATTTGGCACTTCCTCCGCCCAGGTAGAAGTGTTTGGCAGGGTGCCAGGAAAACATTTGCCTTCTTGTAAGGAATTGAAAAGAAGGCTCTCTGAGCTGGGAGGTCACCCTCACAGCCCCTCGCTCACAGCCATGTCAGGGGAGAGGAAACTTTAGTCGGAACACTTTATATTCAAGGGATGTCCTGAGGCAGCAACTGAAGGTGATTAGCTCCTCACTGCTCCACTTGCCCCAACATGGCTCAGGCCCAAAGGGTTCTGACGTGGTGTTCCAGTTCATGTGTGTGCATGTAACTACCATCCCCACCCTGGGGCAGTACCTTTTCAGTACACGATGGTTATATATGGCTATCCCCTGCCATAGTCCCTGTTCCAAGGATTTTCCTCAACTTGCTTAATTAGGCCAGGCGTTTCCCAAGACCCACTTCAGTCCCTTGATCTCATTATTGTATACCATCTTGCACCCAAGCACCTGGGAATTCTAAAGCCTGTCCCAGCCAGCTGGCGAGGGGACTCTCTGGGGCCCTCTGCCTCTGCCACAGTAAAAGCAAAGAGAGGGACCCAAAGCAGAAGATGGACTGCAATGAATCACAGGCCTTGGTTTTTGTGGCTTGGTTTGGTTTGGGTTTAAGCTCAGTCTTTGAGGACAGGAAGTTAGAAGTCTTCAGTGTTTGTTCAGGACCCACTTTCCATAATTGTACTTGTTGGATGAATTCTTATGCCAGATGCCAGGGCACTCTCCCTGAAGCCCACCGGGGCGTGGTTCACACAGACCTATCACAGCGTTCTCCAGTGACAGCTGGTTTGCAGACACAGCGGCCAGAATCACAGGGTCCAGAGATGCCAGCTGGGTCACAGTCACACTTGGAATCTCTGGGGAGGGGGGGGAGAGAAGGAGGGTTAGGAACCTGTTTCCAATGCTTCACAGTCATACACACACAAGTCAGCCACCCTGACCGAGCGACATCTCACTGGCCATGCCCTTCTTCAGGGGGAATTCTCTCAGTCGTCACATCCATGCTGAACTCTTCATGAATTTAAGGACTCATTTATTTAACCCAGTGGGGCAGCTGCCAGTGATCAGCAGTTTGCTACATACCTGGAATGAGAAGATTGTGCCAGTGTGCAAGCCGAGCTCATTACTAACCTGTTTAGTCTGGACGACTAAATAGTTTTTGTCTTTTTAAAAATAGATATATAAGCCGGGCGGTGGTGGCGCACGCCTTTAATCCCAGCACTTGGGAGGCAGAGGCAGGCGGATCTTTGCGAGTTCGAGGCCAGTCTGGTCTACAAAGTGAGTCCAGGACAGCCAGGGCTACACAGAGAAACCCTGTCTCGAAAAACCAAAAAAAAAAAAAATAGATATATAATTTATTTCTATATAGTCTAATTCAATAAAGTCTCTTAGGATGGTGGAGTCCATCTACCTGCCATTGTAGCATGTTCAAGTTCTTCCTTTTGGTAAGGATCTGCTGAGGCAGAATTCATAGACCATGGGATTCACCCATGTACGACGGTAAACAGTTCACTGGTTTGCAATCAGTTCTCAGAGTTGTACGACCGTCATCACGGAGAACAGGTCTCAAACCTTTTCGTTGCTCCTAAAAGAGCCATGTCGTTCCCTTTAGTCCTGCCCCCAGCCAGACGTGGCCACTAATGTACTCTCTGTCTCCTTAGATTCTCCTACTCTAGGAAACTCCTACAATTGAGACCATATCACAAGCAGACATTTGTGACTGACTTATTTCGCACAAGTTTTCAGGATCTGCCCAAGTCATACCATATCATGGAGTGTATATTCTTCTGATGGCTGAATAAGATCCCACTATATGGATTTACCATACTTTGCTTGTCTGTTCATTAGCTGATAGACATTTGGTTTGTTTCCAGTTATTAGCTATAACGAATAACGTATCCAAGAACTTCAGCACACAAATTCTGAGCACTTTATACATCTCCATCGCGCCTGTATATCTGGGTTTTGTATTTGTATCTGTTGTGTATTGATGACTTCACTAGCTTTTCTTTTCCTTAGTAGTAAAACTCTGACGGCGTCAGTGCTGTCATTTGATGCTGGCCCCTTCTCCCTGGAGCGTGTCACTCCTCTTGGCTAACAACTTTGGCTTTTTTTTCAAAAGCAGTAACTACGCCGGGCAGTGGTGGTGGCGGTGGTGGTGGCGCACGCCTTTAATCCCAGCACTCGAGAGGCAGAGGCAGGTGGATCTCTGTGAGTTCAAGGCCAGCCTGGTCTACAAAGCGAGTCCAGGACAGCCAGGGATGTTATACAAAGAAACCCTGTCTCGAAAAACAACAACAAAATTAGTAACTAAGCCGGTTAAGTCTAGAAAAGCAACAACTAGGGGCTGGCTAAGTGAAGAACGGTAAGGAGAGCAGGTGAGTCTGGAAAACCTGACCGTTAGCTATGGGCTCTCAGCAGCAGTGAAGCAGGTGAAGCCTTTACTCAGCTTTTCCCTTGGTCTCAGAAACTCCTCTGCTGGTACCCTTCTGACGAGTTCTTCACCACCAAGCTGCCCCTGCTACCCCTCAACGCTGCTTCTCTGTGCCTGCTATGTGATGTACAGGGTACACTGAAGGAAGATAATCTGTCTTCCTTCAAGAGACTGAGGATGGAAACCAGATGTTTCAAACGAAAGTTTCAAAAACCAACAATTAAGCAGAAAAGATCTTCTACACGAAGTCCGCTGAGGTCAGACTGGTCCCGGTTGGAATGTGGAAGACTCTGTTTCCCTCCTAGTTCACTAAGGAAGGCCAAATCCACGCATCCAGGTGCCAAACCTCTGGGTTTCCAAAACAGGCCCATCAGCACCAGGAACAGTAGGCATTTAAATTTTTCATGGTTCAAATGTCTTCTTATTAAAATGAGTGCAATGACAAACCCCCGGTTGCTTAGTTTTTGAATAAGGATTAAATTAGAAAACCCCACGTAAGAATTCACAACAGTATTTGGCGCCCTGTAGGTGTCATTAGCTCCCTGGTAACAGCAATGCTGGAATAGGGACGCTGGGACAGCTAATCACACTTACACCTGGGAAGAGAGAATATCAGCTGAAGAATTACCCCCATCAGATGTGGCTAGTGGCAAGACTTTGGGGTATTTTCATGATACCTAGTTGATGTAGGAGAGCCTGACCCACAGTATGCAATGCCATTCCCAGGCAGGTGGGTCTGGGCTATATGAGATAGGTACCTGAACGTTACCCGGAAAACAATCCGAAAAGCAGTGTTCCTCCATGGCCTCTGCTTCAGTTCCTGCCTTTATGTTCCTGCCCTGATTTCCCTCAACGACAGACTGTCACTTGGAAGTGAAAGATGTAACAAACCCTTCCCTCCCCCAAGAGTTGTTAAAGTAGGACACATGCTTACAGTTGTCTCTGGTCTTGGGTACAGCCAGCATCAGTAAGTGTGTGGAAGCCTGGCTGACATCGGTCACACCTGGGTCCTGTCACACCTGGCTTACACCTGCACTGTCCAGAGTTGTCACATCCAGCGCCGAGAGAACCTGTTACCCACAAAGTAGGGAGAAGGAGAGAAAAATAAATAAACACTTGTAAGGCATTAAAAATTATTTGTCTAGCTTTGCCCTAGTGGTGCTGCCTTGTAGGCCCCCAGTGTATGAGGAGGCTCTTGGCCCTCATATGACTGCTGAACTGGGGTGGGGACTGTTATGTAGGGACACTCCACTCCAGAGGAGTGGGATGGAAGGGATGGGGGTAGAGGGGAGGACTGGGAGGGGTCGAAAGAGGACAATATGATGGAGATGTAACCTGAAGTAATAAATAAACAAAAAAAATTACTTGTCTACCCATGGGAGCTCAAGACACACTAAGTGATGTGCACCACCTACTGCCTTTAACAAGGAGTCCACGTCATTTAAATCCTCTACTCAGCACGGGAGATTCTGACAACTGAGGATGCCTGCTTCACAGAGAGAAGGGAGTGATACACAAAAACATTTTTATTTATGCATTTGCTCTGTCTCGACATTAGGGAACACACAGTACCTTTCTATGTCTTTTTTTCTTTCTTTCCTTCCTTCTTTCCTTCTTTCTTTCTAAGATTAACTTATTCATTTTATGTGTGTCAGTGTTTTACCTGTTTGTACATACGTCTGTGAGGGTGTCAGATCCCCTGGAACTGGAGAGTTACAGAGAGTTGTGAGCTGCCCTGTGGGTGCTGGGGAATTGAACCTGGGTCCTCTGGAAAAGCGGCCAGTGCTCCTAAACACTGAGCCATCTCTCCAGCCTTTTTTTTTTTTTAAATCCCATCACTAGCGTGTGGTGATGCCTATAATTCCTGCATTCTGAAGGCCACAGGAGAATGACTGCAGGAAGTTGTTAGCCTGGTCGACATGATGAGTTCAAAACTCATTCAAGACCTTGAAAACTCAGTGAATGAGCATATTAGCACATTACAATGAGTAATTTTCTCCCTTATATGGAGCAACCAAAGGTCACCTTTTAGGAGCCGATGCTCAACTTGTGTGTGTTTATGTGAAAGTAGGCATGCATGTGGAGCCCAGAGAGCAGCCTCCAGTGTGTTTCCTTAGGTGCCCTCCACCATTTTCCCCACCAAGGCTGGATCTTTAACTGGCCTGGAGCTCAACAACTAGACTAGGCTGTTTAGGGTCTGCCTGCCTCTGCCTTCCCAGCACCAGAATCAGAAGTGTGTGCCACCATTCCCTGCTCTTTCACATGGGTTCTAAGGATCAAACTGAGGTCCCTCCAGCAGCTTACTGACTGAGCTATGTCTCAGCTCTAGTGGCGTGATGTTTTTTTAAAGCACACATGAAAAGGCCCCTTAAGCAAGAATGTGTTCACCTACCAGGAGATGCAGAAAACTTCGTTTTTGGAACATCTCCTGGTGGCTCAGTCCTACCTTACAGTAGTTGTATTGTTCTTTTTTTTTTTTTTTTTCAACAGTGTGTATTCGTTCCTTACATTGGTGGATTTAATAATGATATCTTTGAGATAGGCTCTCGTGTATATAAGGCTTACTTATAATTTGGTATGTAGTCAAGGATGGCCTTGGACACCCAATCCTTCTGTACGTCCCAAGGGCTAGGCTTACAGATGTTCAGCACCACACCTGTTTATGCAGTGCTGGGGACTGAACCAAGAACTTCATGCATGCTGGCAATCACCCTGTCATCACCTGAGTTACACCTCAGCTCACAATGGCACTTTTGTTCAGGAGCATCATGCCTTTGACCATATTAATTCCCCCGTCACACTCACCCATCTGCCCCATCTCTTCCCTTCCACTACTCTGCTTCCTCCTCTCAAATAACCCTCCTTTTATTTTCATGTCATACACATGTATATATGCATATATAACCTATGTTCCACATAAGAGAGGAAACGTAATATTTGTCTTTCTGTGTCCTTATTATGATTAATATGAGCTTCAATCTCAGCCACCTTCCTGTAAATAATCTAAACTCATTCTTCTCTGTGCTGAATAAGACTCCACTGTGTATATATGCCACATTTTCCTGTCTTTGGACACCCAGGATGATCTTAAAGATTAGCCTCCGTGTATAGCATGATAACAACTCAGTTTTCCATAGACATGCTCTTAACTGTAAATGTAAAACCGAGGTTGCGTTTAGTTGGCAACAGAGAAATACTTGGGATAGCAAATACAGTGGAATTTCACCACTTCCAACACATGCCTGTTTACCACCCCAGTCTGGATTTCCATGTTCCCTCACCTAAACCATATGTGCCCCTCCCCTCTCTGGCTCTCCACCCTTCAGCCTCCATCCTGAGGAAGATGGAGAGCATTTGCAGAAGACCATCAGATCACGTTTTGTTTAAGTCCCTGAAGCAAGCAATCAGCTGCAAACACCATTATCCTAGCCTGCTGGGATAATGCCTCCTCCTCATCTAGTCTTGTTCTCTCTAGTCCAGCAGAGACTCTGCTCTCTGCTCTGGTCAGGAGCAGGTGGCATGCTGCTTCCCACGAGACATCTGCCCTGACTGTTTCTTCAATGCTCTTTTGCAGCAATCAGGACGCTGAGGCAGGAGGATCAGAAGTTCAGTGCCAACCTCGGCCACAAAGGGAGTTTGAAGCCAGCCTGAGACAGACACACTATTTTGAAAAATAAAATAATCAGACCACAGAGTTAAAAAAGAAAACCGATGGAATTCTGATGGGCAGCACTACACAGAAGCCCCTCTGTAATGAAATTTGTTTTTGTTTTTTAACATAAATGTATGATTTGATGATCCAAAACCACATTTTCTCATTTAATTTAATGTTAATTATGCTTTCAACTTCAGAAAACTCAACAGTCATTTCTGACTGTTTTGTGCTGGCAAGATGGCTCAGTGGGTAAAGGTGCTCACTGCCAAGTCTTATCACCTGAGCTTGATCCCTGGAACCCACGTGGTAAGAGAATGGACTCCTCCAAGCTGTCCTCTGACTTCCACATGTTCACTGTGGCATGTGTATCTGCCCACCCCATAAGTGAATAAATGTAAAATAATTAAGAGATCTTCTTCAGCAGGCATGGTGGCACATGCCTTTAATCCTAGCACTTGGGAGGCAGGGGCAGGCGAATCTCTATGAGTTCAAGACTAACCCGATTTACAAAGTGAGTCCAGGACAGTCAGGGCTGATACACAGAGAAACCCAATCTTGAAAAACAAACAAACAAACAAAAAGCTCTTCTTCATCTCTTTAAAGAAATGATGATAATAATCATAAGGTATGAAAGAGAATTTCACTTTAGGCTTGGCCCAATAGTCCAAATTTTATTCTCTAGAATATTCTTCTAAGGGGAGCTAACTGTTATCCCATGAAAATAAATATTTTCTGTTCAAAAGAGTTTGAAAAATGGTGATTAGCAAGTCTTTCAGGGATTATAACATCATACACTCAACAGGTTAGAAACTTATTTAATAGTAGTAATTACTAATGTTGTTTCTTGTAGTACTGAGGACAAAATCAGGATCTTGCACGTGCAGCCCAATATTCTACCCCTGAGTTACACCCCCAGCCCCTGTTGTTCAATTTCTCAATGCCAATGTTTCCAAATATTATTTGAAACTCTTATGGCAATACCTGTTATTAGCTTGACCGACTGACCCTATCTCCATTAGACTTTAGCTACAGAATAGCACCATAGAGCAGGGGTTCTCAGCCTGTGCGCTGTGACCCCCACAGGGCTCACATATTAGATATCCTGCATATCCACATTATGATTCATAATAGTAGCAAAATTACAGTTATGAAGTAGCAACAAAATAATTTTACGGTGTAGGGTCACCACAACATGAGGAACTAGATTAAAGGGTTGCAGCATTAGGAAGGTTGAGACCATCACTGTAGAAGAAGCTGGGAAGGACAAAAAAACAACTTTGTTGAACTCCAGCTTTTGAGTTCAACAGATCTCAGTTCAAATACCAGGCTCTTCTAGCTGCGTGTCCCTGGGCAAACTGCTTATATGTGATTACTCTTGAGTGAAAATGAAAACATACCTGTGGGGCTGTTGTTGTAAGACTAAGAGCTAATATGTAAGGGATGCCTAATCCAGTGTCTCACATATTGTAAGTGCTTAAAAATGTAGTTAACACTACACAATAGACCATTACAGTGTTAACACTATACTAGTAATTTACCCATGAGGCATCCTTCAGGCCTTCAAAGTTGGCATGGAACTGTTTGATGTCTCTAAATGCAAACATAACGAATTTAACTCACATTCCAGTGCTTCTAAAATAACAGCAATGGGTTTTAAAAGGGCCTCACTAGGATGAAAACACCTGCTCCAACATCTACACTATAAGCTGGGCTCAGGGATTATGAACAATTGGCTTTAAAGAATAGAGGAAGAACAGCATCCCTGGTTCAGGTTTGTGTCTCAGGGAGCGTTCTCAGGGCTCAGGTAGATAATCTCTATGTGCATCTGAAGATGAAAGAGGTATCAAAAGTGATTAATACTTAAAATTAAGCCAAGACAGCTTCCATGTGAGTCTTCTCCCTCCCTTTGTGTGTGTGTGTGTGTGTGTGTGTGTGTGTGTGTGTGTGTGAGAGAGAGAGAGAGAGAGAGAGAGAGTGCTCAGTAGTACTTATTCAGCATGTGCAAGGCTCTGGGTTCAAGCCTCTACATTGTAAAGACACATACATGCATATAAACTTGCATTTAAAGAGGTTTTAAATAATAACCAAAATATGCTAATCTGAGTAATACTCTGTCATAGGTATGCTAAAAGGTAATGAAGGAAGTCCAGTGATACTGATGGCTAGGTAGTATCCCTGTCTCAAGAGCGTGGATGTCATGAGAGGGAAAAGCAAGCCCATTTTGTGCATTTTGAAGTATCTGCGAATCTGCGAAAGGCTAACAGGACTTAAGTATGTGATGATCATTCAGCACTGTGGCTGGGACCACAAAGCCACCACCTAAAATGACCTCACCTCCAACTGTGAGATTTCAGTGGGTAAAGCACTCACATGTGGGGACCAAAGCTTCAATCTCCAGCACCTGACTGTAACCTCAGTGCCCAGGAGGCTGAGCTCTCTCTCAAGCCCTCTTCACACTGCTTTACTGTGAGACAAGATCTCGTCGACACTGCACAGGCTGCTCTCGAACTCACTCTGTCCACAGGTGATCGGGGAACAAGTTGGCTAGCTAGACGGGCTGAATCTGAGTTCCTGTTCAGTGGGAGACCCTGCCTCAGTAAATAAAGTGGAGAGCAGTCAAGGAAGACACCCGACATTGAGTTCTGGCCTCCACACCACGTACACCAATCCTCACACACCTGTGCCTACATAATGCAGACATACATACTCCCACATATACACACCTGCACACGCATGTATGCTATACATGTGCAAAGTAATAAGCTCACTTTAAACTTAGGAGCAATCAGTATGAAGGCCAAAAACTACATTGAGCTTCATTTAACACACATGAAATAATGGCTTTCTTTCTTTCTTTCCTTCCTTCCTTCCTTTCTTTCTTTTTGTGGTTTTCCAAGACAGTGTTTCTCTCAGTAGCCTGGCTGTCCTTGACTTGCTTTGTAGATCAGGCTGGCCTCCAACTCACAGAGATCCGCCTGCCTCTGCCTCCTAAGTGCTGGGATTAAAAGCGTGTGCCACCACGCCCGGCTGCTTTTTTTTCTTTTTTAAGAATTTTTTTTTTTTTGCATTTGAAACAGCTATAACAAATTCTTTCAAGTAATTCCTTGAAAATGGATCTTGCAGTTGATCGAAAGACTATGAAATCACATAGGAAATTAACTTTAAAGCAGACCTGTAATTCCACCTACTTGGAAGGCTGAGGCAGGAGGATTGCAATCCCAAGGCCTGCTGGATTACAGAGCAGGTTTAAGGACCTGCTTTTATTTAATGAGACCGTGTCTCAAAAATAAAACAATCTAAAGAGATATTGAGGTACAGTTCAATGACAGGGCACTTGCCCTGCATGCAAGAGGTTCAGTCTCCAACAGTCCTTCCTCACATCAGGTTAGTGACCTGCAAAGCTCGGGTATAGTTAAGAACAATGAGTAATGGAAGCGGTCTCTCCCGCCAATGTGTCCCTCAGCCTAGGCAGTTGCATACTAAAGTTTTAGTTTCTTCATCTCTCCATAGGGAATGTGGGTGTGTGACACACACAGCCTGCCAGGCTATGAAAATGTTTTGGGAAGTATAACACATTAGTCAGCCTTTAGGGAATCCAGGTTTTCTGGAGGCAACTGTTTGCCTTGGAGATAAACACAGTATTTTGATTTTTTTTTCCATTCATATGGAAGGGACAGGAAGGACCTGTTGAAGGGACAGAAGACCTGGATTACATTTGCAACACTCGACGTACCTTGCTGGGAGATTTCAGGCTATTTATGAACTCTCCTAAGTCAAGTTTTCTACTGTTAAACGATACTTTCAGATGTTCAATGCTAAACTGGAGTTTTTAATAGTAAGGAAAATGTTAAGAAATCATTTTAGATCACATATATGGTCACTACAAGGCTTCTGTCATGCCAGGATATTATTTTATTAACTCTCTCTCTCTCCAGAGTTTCATGTAGCCCAGGCTAGCCTTGAACTTGCTATGTAGCTGAAACTGGCCTTAAACTCCCAATCCTCTTGTCTCTACTTCCCAGGTGCTGGGATTACAAACTTGTGCTGTCTGTCATATCTGGTTAGGATATAATTTTTTAAAGGTCAGTGTCCCAAGCAAGTGAGATCTCAACCTTCATGTTTGTAAGAATATGTACCATTGACTACACTTCATTAACCCATCTCTTAGGTACTTAATTATTCTTGTACTATAGTATGATCCCAATATCCAGATGACCTTTTATCTAATGAGAACATTGGAACAGTGAGAGGTTACACCCAGGTATGAACCCAGGCTGTCTGGCTCCCAAACCCATCTCTGTCAGCAATGGTGTCAGTAAACCTAGGGTAAAATCCTTGCTCTGTCCCCTAGCTCTACAACCCTCATTTCTGAGAGGGAAACCCCATTCAGAAGGTTATCTGTGAAGGTTAATTACTGCGTAAACTAGATATCAATCATCATGTGTTTCTACACCTCCCACTGGGTTCCCAGGAGGTCCTAGGTGCCTCAGAGAAAAAGAGGCAAGCTTTCTGATGCCAGGCAAGTGGGAACCATACAGAGAGACAAATGAGAAACCTTCCCTTGTCCTCTCTGTTCAGTAGCTCATTCCTTGTCTCCTCTAGAATTAGAACCTTGTACTCTGGCCAAGCTTTGCAGGGGAAGTCAACTGAGACTCTGATTACATCCTCACTATTTTGTGGGGACAACTCAGCTTCTGTGATGTGCAGCGAAGCTGCATGTTTTCTAGGGATCTTGGTTCCCCCAAGAATCTCAAATACCCATTAGAAAAGAATAATTGGGCTGGAGCGATGGCTCAGAGGTTAAGAGCACTGGCTGTTCTTCCAAAGGTCCTGAGTTCAATTCCCAGCAACCACATGGTGGCTCACAACCATCTACATTGAGATCTTGTGCCCGGGCATTTATGTAGAGCAAATACTGTATACATAATAAATTAATAAATAAATGTTTTTTTTTTAAAGAAAAGAATAATTTTTCTCTTGGTTTTTCTTTATGAAGTGCCTTGGTTCATGGTGGGAACTGAGAAACCTAAGAGGTTCTGGGTGTTGGGTTAACTAAACACATTCCTAAGTAGATTGAATCCAGATCACACCCTAACAGCAAACCCAGCTGACCCTGGACTGACCCCAGACCTCTATCACACCAGGTCACTCCAGATTTCTCGAAGGTTCGTGACACGCTCCACTAACAACTCACCTTGGCTGCCCCAAAACTTGCTTGATTTCAGATTCTTCCAGCTGCAAGTATGAACTGGCTGCAAAAAGCTACTCTGAGGCAGAGCCACACTACAACTCTACCTTTAAGTGTGCATCATGGTTTGCTCTTTAACACTTTCCAACAAGGAGAAGCACCAAATGCTAGGAATGATACTAGACAAATGAAGTACCAATGAAAACCTCTGCATATCTATAGACCCCCGCTTCCCTCATGTGTTTATTAATATGTGTGTACTGTCTAGCCATGATGAGCACAGTTCAATGTGGGCATCTCTGTGCACAGCAGACACCTACAGTTTGGAACTTCAGCAGAGATGCCGAAAGCCAATAAGTTAGATAGATAGATAGATAGATAGATAGATAGATAGATAGATAGATAGATATAGAAAGAAACCAGTAATACCTAGCTCTTCTGTGACCCCACTTCCGAGCTTCCTATCTGATGTTTGCTCTTTCAAACTGCACCTTCAACAGCTCTAGTCTTTGTCTGTAGCTTTTCTGCTGGTATTTTGAATTGCTAGCACCCAGCGCAGTCACAGAAACACATCCTTACAATCCGTCTTTTTCTTCCTTTTTGATTTACAGTTTCTGAGACATGGTTTTAAGCACCCTAGGCAACTTTCTATGTGTCTGAGGATGACCACGAACTCCTGATCCTCCTGCTTCTACTTCCCAAGTGCTGGGATTATAGGCAGACGTCATCACACCCAGCTAACTGTCTTTTCAATAGCCTGGTCCAAGCAAAAGGAGATGCAAAGAGCCATCACCAGAAGAGATCAAGCTTCCTTTGTCCCTTGGTCATAGAAAAGTTAGCTTGCCTACCTTGAGAAGCTAACAACCCGACTCTCTCAGGGGTGGTGGAACTTACCTGTAATTCCAGCTACTCCTTGAGCAGAAAGATCAAGAATGTGAGATAGCCTAGAGAATTTAGGGCTTATCTCAAAATTATAAGTATTTAAAAGGAATATAGCTTAGCGGTAGAACACTAGCCCAGCATGTATAAGGCTCTGTGTTCAATTCTCAGAACTGAAAACAAAATACGTGACTCTCTGAACTAGAATTCAAGCCATCCCTGGCTCCTTCTACTGCCCCCAATTAAGAGAAGCACTTCCTTGCAGACAGAAATTGCTAAAATGACTAATGTCTGGTGGGGACCCAGTTGTGTAATGTCTTCTTGGTTTGCTTGTTCCCCCACTCGTTTCTCTTTTCTTTCCTTCTTTCTGTCCCTCTTTTTTCCCTCCCTCTGTCTCTTGTCTCTCCTTCCTTTGCTTTCTTCCCACCTACCTTTGGAGTGGCAGTTGCAGGGTAGGCAACGATCTCTGTCTCGCTGCCGATAAAACCCCTCTCTGCACCTCTCACAGTGAACTCCGGCTGTGTTGTCATTGCAACTGAGGCAGCGGAATCCGCTGCCTGTCTGTCGCTGGAGCTCCTGATCAAAGACGCACTGCCTGGACTTCCCATTGCAGTCACAGACTAGGGAGGAAGAGAGAGACACTGTCAGGAACAAACAAAAATCAGAACATTCTCCTAGGTGGTCATTATCATCGGTTATGCATGGACCACTACATGCTGACTTAAAACTAGTCAATGAAGAGAGAGTGACAGGGGCTGTTGGGGGATAATGAGGATAATTGTTCCACCTAAAGGAAGCAACAATTACATAGTGCTGGGGTGATCACTGTCTGGGGAAAGTGGATTCAGCATCACCAAACTGTCCAGTTACGTAAGAGAAGCCAAAAAGCTTAGGCGATGTTTTTATACAAAAAGCCGTGGTTAGAATATGTGCAAAGAATTCACTGTAAGCACTGTGTAAACCGACACAAGTCAGTGGGCTTGGTGGACTCTCATCCAACTCTCTGCAGACCCACTGCTGAAGATGTGCAACATTACCCCTCAGCGATCTCAACGCTGAGTGGTCCGTATGACCCTCTGGAGTAGTTCTTCTTATCCTCCCTTTTGTCTTGAATGTCCCTCCCAAAGCCAGTTGTCAAAGGAAACCATCACCCGGTGTCAGCCCTTCTGTGTGGGGGTTTAAATGACAGCCACGTATGGAAATAATTGACACAGTGTCTGACACACAGTAGACACTCGAACACTTTAATCGTGGCTCCTAAGAGAAAGTGATGAGCCTTGAAATCTAAGCCTAAGAGAAAGAGCTGAACCATTTCTTTGAACAAATTGCCTTTCCCTCCTGGGTGTGGCTTTGCCTCCAGCCCTGGGCTCCGTATGCACTAGGCAAGCACTCTGCCAGTGGGCTCCATCCTCAGCCCTTTGGACAAATCACTTTGACGGCTGCATCTTGTTTTCTCTTCTGCAAATGTGGAACAGGCTGGCCTTCTGGCACCCTTGAGAGGATCCATCTGAATAAGGACCAGCCAATACCTTTGCATGAGCTCTTTTTCCTCCCTCAGAAGAAACAGATTAAAAATGGCACTTAAAGGTGAAGAAAGCTGACCCAGTCAAGAGCTGGGGTCTGAAGCCAAACCTCTCCACCCTGTCTTCAGTGGCCCCGTAGCCTTGCTGTATGATGTAAAGCCTTGGTAAATATGAAGCAATTTCTGGAGGGTCCAGAACTATGATTCAGTCAGAGTGCTAACCATGAAACCAGCAAAGGTGCCTATGTGCTGAGAGCTGAACTGTGCAGGCCTCGTGTGTCCATCTTTGAAGCCACAAAGGTACTGTCATCAGTCTCATTGGTTCCCTAAATATGTAACACCATCCCAGAGCCACTCTGTTTCTTTTCATTTAAATTTTATTATTTGCATTGTATGTGTGTTCATGTTTTTATGTACATCCTACTGCATGTATGTATAGGACAGAGGACAATGTTTGTGAGCCAGTTCCTCTCCTACCATTTGGGACCCAAGGAGCGAAGTCAGGTCCTCAAGCTTGGCAGCAAGTGCCTTTACCTACCGAGGTATCTTGACACCCGAGCTGCTCTGTTTCTGGAACTTTACACCCATCAGCTCAGCTACTTCTCACAATAATGTCTTAATCTCCCTGTTTAGGGGATTGGAAGATAAGCTTAGAGGGGTGTGCATCTTGCCTTATGTCACACACACAGCTAAGTGGCAGAGGCAGAGAATTTGATCCCTGCTCTGTGATTCCAAAGCCTCTGTCTTCTCATCTCTTCCCTGTCTCAAGAATCCAGTCTGATCCAGGGGGTTCTATGGCCTTTTCTGGAATCTCTCTTAATCTAGTAAAACACACACACACACACACACACACACACACACACACACACACACAC
>CAJQZJ010033427.1:530631-566449 GCA_907164525.1 Lophiomys imhausi
CCCCACCACGATCCCTGGAGACCGATGTCTGTGTTTCTACCATTTAAAGAACCTCCATCCTAGCTGGGTGTGGTGGCGCACGCCTTTAGTCCCAGCACTGGAGCGGCAAAGGCAGGCAGATCTCTGTGAATTCAAGGCTAGCCTGGTCTACAGAGTGTGTCCAGGACAGTCAGACATACACAGAGAAACTCTGTCTTGAACAACCCCCCCCCCAAAAAAAAAAGAAAGAGAAAGAACTCCATCTATCCTAATGTTTCTACCCATGTATTAAAAATAAAATTTAGCAGTCACTCTTCCCTATTCTCTCCATGAGAATCCAACTTAGCTCAGTCTACTTAGAGTAACAGAACTAAATGGAAGCCCATAATAGATTCTGAAATAAGAGGAAATTAAAAAAAATGTCTTTATTATTATACTTTCCTTCCTTATGTTGAAATGTGTTTGATTTTATGCTGGATTTTTTTTTTCACCCTTTATTTTTCAAATTTGTTGCTATTCTTCCAAATTTTGACCCAGCTTCAAGCATTATAAATGTACCACCCAGCTTTCATTGGGAGGCCTTGACACACACAAGTGATGACAGGGCAAGAAGACAAGAGTCTCAAGCATCCCTCGAGTCAGCAGCAGGCTGTTTACCATCAGTCCTTTCCCTATCAACTCTGAACAAACACACACTGAGCACCTAAGATGTGCAGGCTATTCCAGTTTCCAGGATACAGCAGCAAACAAAACCTGTATATGTCTCAGCCCTTGAGGAGTTTCCATGAGAATCTGGGTGGCAGATAACCAGGGTAACTGAATAATGCATAGAGAGACCATCAGGATAGTGATGTTTATTAAGGAGAAACATAAAAGCCAGCAGATATAAAGAAATGTAAAGATAGGATAGAGAACGGGGCAGGATGGGAGAGGGCTGAAAAGGACTATATGCTAGTTACTGTTTCTTTCTTTTTCTTTCTTTCTTTTAATACTTGTCTGGCTTATGTTCTCTGACTACTTATTTACCAGGTTCTTTCTGATTAATTAGCACAAACATAAAACCATTATCAAATTATTTCCTATCATTTTGTTGTAGACTATAGATTTTCCTTTACCCCTACTGGTAAATCCTTTCTTTCCAAAGAACCTCTTTGGTAGGTTTTGTTGTTTTTGTTTTGAGATGTAGCTCACTGTGTAGCCTAGGCTTGTTTCCAAGTTGAGATCCTCCTGCCTCAGCCTCCTGAGTGCTGGGATTTCAGGTGTGTGCGGCCATGCCTCATCATTTTGATAGAAGGTTGATGGTGTGTTATGCATTCTAAATGTTAATTAATTGGTCCTACTTGCTGTCTGTTACTTACATTGACTCTGATTGGTTAAATAAATGCTAAGGCCTGAGATTGGGCAAAGACAGAGAAAGGTGGGACTTCCTGAGATTAGAACAGGAAGCATGTGCTTTAGACGGAGGATTCAGGGATTCCAGCCAGAAGCAGGAAGAAGGAAGACACAAGAGTTAGAAAAAAGAACCTCACTCCATATGGCCAGAAACATCAGCTAGCATGGAGAATGGCAGTCCAAAGGGATGTATGTATATATGTTGTCATATTTGGCTAATAGAGGTAAGAGCTAGCTTAGATGGGCCAAGATTGCACAATTCAGGACTAGGTTTGTTAAAATCCATGTGGTGTCTGTGTGCTCATTTATATTGGCGGGTTAAGAATTAATGGCCACCAAATCAATTAATCAATAATATAAATACTAGTAAACAATTTAACTATTATTTCTACAATTGGCACCCAACGTAATTTAATTAATTTTTTTTCTACAGAAGGTAGTTTTACTGATTCTTCTTTTCCCTCTTGTGTTCTTAACCAAGGATATGCATACTTACTTCATTGTGTGTCTGTGTGTGTGTGTGTGCACATGCACACACGAGCGTGCGTGTGTGTCCCAGGCTGGCCTAGATTCACTATGCAGCCTAGACTATGGTGATCCTTCCATCTCGGCTTCCCCTAGTTTGGGATTAGGACTGTGATCCACCACACTTGGCTTTATTTTGTTGATTTAATGAATATTGCTTATGATCCAATAAAGAAACTGTACTGCGTACTTGGCCATTAAATCTTCATGAGTCAGAAAGATTTTATAAAAGAGCTACAAACATTATATTTTTCCAGCGTTGATGTTGAATATCAACATCTGTATTTATATTTATCAGATATATTTATACACACACATATATAATTTGTATATATTCATTAAACACTTATCACATTACCCTTGTTTTCCAATATCCCTATGAGCAGGCCTAGGTCCAGGAGTCAGCATTAAGATAATCATTACAGTAAGCTTCGTGTTGTGCAAACATGAAGACCTGAGTCTTATCTCCAGAACCCAAATTAGAAATACAGGTGTGCTGGCACATACTTGGAATCCCAGTGCTGGGGAGGCAGAACTGGGTACCTGGGGCTTCCTGGCCAGCTAACCTAGCCTGATCAATGAGTCTTTGACTAATGAGAGATTGTTTCAAAAAAACAGCTTCTGAGGAAACTCTGATCTCTACATGCAAGCTAATGAAACTATTTACCCAGTATTTATATTATCTTTAATTGGTTGGTGGTGTAAATCCTTAACCCACCATTATAAATGAATACACACAAACACTGGGTGGATCTTAACAAGCCTAGGCCTGGGTTGCAATCCTAGCCCATCTTAGCTAGCTCATAATTCTATTACCCAAATATAACCCCATATATATACATATGTCCCTTTGGACTATTATTCTCCATGTTAAGCTGATGTTCCAGGCCACATGGAAGGATCTTCTTTAATCTACCCCATAGTGTGTCTTCCTTGTTTACTCCTGGCTTCTTCTCTAGCAACCTCTTCCCAAGATGCTCTGTATCTCTCTAAAAAGCCCATGAACCTTAGTCCTGCCTACCTCTGTCTTTGCCCAATCTCCAGGCCTCAGCATTTATTTAACCAATAAGAGTCAATTAAGTAACAGACAGCAAACAGGACCAATTAACATTTAGAATGCTTAACACCACCCCATCACATGCATGTGCATACCAATACTTACACACGATTTAAATATACAGACAGACAGACAAATAGAGATATGAAACACTGTGTCAGAAAACACAGAATCAGAGTCAACAAAATGGCTCAGCAGGTAAAGACACTTTGCCATCAAGCCTAACAACTAAGTGTAATCCTTAGAACCCACACTGTAAGAGAGAACTGACTCCCATAAGTTGTTCTCTGACTTGCACGAATGGGCTGTGGTATGTGCAGCCCCCCTCCCCCACATATACACAGAAACAAAAACCAGTGGGGAGAAAAAAACACTAGAAAATAAAAAGCACACATGAACCCTGGACATGGGGCTCAAAACTGAACTGTCACTGTTGCTACATCCCAGTCATTATTCCTTTGCATATTCATTCACACCACACCCTTTCCAAGTCAGAAACACCTCTTCGAATTTCATCTGCTTCTCTGTCCCCTCACTCCAGCTCTTGACAGTCAGCCAGGTTCTCCCCACAGATAAAGGAATGTAATTCATCAACTTCACCTCTAGCCTTAAATAAACACTTCTGAACCGGAATCATTTTACAAAGATTTTCACATATTCTGAAGGTCTAGTGAAGCGTGGGTGGCACCTGTGTCTGAGTGTGGTGTACGTGTGCCGCTTCTTTGCTGATAAAGTGTGTATTATAATGATAACTATAAGAGCTCGGTCGCTGACCCGCAAGGTGCTTCTTAGGAGAGACCCGCCAGGCAGCCAGACAGGGCTGGTCCGCCCACTACCACCCACTCTCATTGGGAGTGCAGATCAAAGTAGCTGGAACCCTCTTGACACAATGGAGCAGGAGCCTGGAATCCCTCTGGGCTGTTCTCAGCACTCCCACCCCTCACTAAACATGGCCTGTGACAAGTCAGGACAGGAAGCCAAGGGGCAAAGGCTGTTTCCAAGCCGTAGACTTAGGAGAATGAAAGGAAACAGAAAATGTTTCCTAGGGCTGTAGCTGGGGCAAGGCTGTGGTATAATCACCAGTGGCGGGCACAGGTTCAGCCAGCACTCTTTTTAAACTTCCCATAAGAAAATATCACCTCTTGGGGCAAGTAGCTACCAGAAATCATAATAACTTGGCATATCTATGATCATCAGTGTTATGAAGAGCCTCTCTACTGTGCTAAACTTAAAAGCAAGCTCTGAGCCAGGTGTGGGACTCAGGCCTGTAATTCCAATCATCTGGAGGCTGGAGCAGGAGGACCACTCTGAGTTAGAGGTGAGCCTGGTCTACATAGCAGAATCTGTCCCAGACAAACCAACAACAAAACCCCACAAAAACAAAATAATATATACACTCAGCTTTTAACCAGGGAAATCTGATTTTCACCTTCGTACAGTGTATGAAATCATTATACTTGTTAGTGATTTAAATACAACAATAAAATGAAAATACACAAATGCCTTTAAAAACCCTGTATGTCTGGCCCCGGCCAGCCCTCCTTTTACTCTCATTCTCTTGTTCCCTGGGCCTCAACACCTAGATCCTTGCACAGATTCCAGAATCTTGAGCCTCTGGCCTCTGCCTCTGGCCTTATGGTTTGCCATTTCCATGGAACTGGCTGGGTGCCCTAAGACACATAACTCAGACTACACACTTCTCCCTGCTCACAGCCTGCAGAGGCTACTCTGTGAATGCCGGCAGCAACCCTCCTCCCAGTGACCACAGAGCTCACACTGCAACACACAGCATATCTGTGGGCATTATCAGTTCATCTCCAGGATTTTTCTCATCTCTGTTCCAGCGGTACCTGGTCCAGGGCTTGGCATCATCCTTGGTAAGATAGATGGGATGGACGGACAGAGAGAAGTAAGAGAAAAAGAAGTGTGAGGGAGGGGAGGGAGGGATGTAGTACAGGCAGTCTGACTGTTAAAAAAGCCATTCAGGGGCTAGTGGAGATGGCTCAGTGGGTAAGGGAGCCTGCTGCCAAGCCTGACGACCTGAGTTCAACTCCCAGATGGTAGAAAGAGAAAAACACCTCTTACAAATTGTCCTCTGACCTCTTTACATGCTCACCACGGCATATGCACAATGTCACACACACACATATTACACATACTAACACACACACACATAACACATATTAACACACACACATATAACACATACTAACACACACACACAACACATACTAACACACACACATAACACAAACTAACACACACACATATAACACATACTAACACACACATATAACACATGCTAACACACATAACACATACTAACACACACATATAACACATACTAACACACATACATATAACATAACACATACTAACACACACATATAACACATACTAACACACACAACACATACTAACACACACATATAACACATACTAACATACACACACATATAACACATAGTAACGCACACAACACATACTAACACACACACATATAACACATACTAACACACACACACACACACACACACACACAAGCAAAAAGTGTAAAAGCAGAAAAGCCAAAGAAAAGCCTGAACCTACAGAATTCTCCCAGAGGTCCAGGAATGAAGTTTGACATTTCCCAAAATGTAGTGCTGGGGATGCAGCTCCTTGGTACAGTGCTTACTAGCATGTACATGAAGACCCCTAGGTTTAACCCCCAGGAACTGCACAGAAATTTCCCCAATACAATACACATTTGTTGTTGTTGTTTCTGTATGGTATTTGCTGTAAGAAAAAAAAAACAGCTAATATCTCTACACAAATATCCACAGTGAGATGAGGAAAAGAATCCAGATGGGAAGGTATTTTCAATTAAAGGAAGGTCTGGAACTTTCTGGCAGGTTGCCTCTAACTCCAGAGCAGCTATCTTTGTCCCAAGCTTACCGTCTCTCCCTGGCCTATTGAGACAGGAGCCACAGATGGGCAGCAAGCCAAGGGCTGTGTGGAGGAAGGGCAGAGGTGTTCAGCAGGCTGTGATGGCATGAGCTCAGCAGGCCCTGGTGAGGCAGCCTGCCCTGTGAGCACCATCTCAGGAGCTAGGCATCCCGGCGGCAAGTTTGAACCTGACAGTGTGTGCTGGCCAATGTTACTGCAAGCCTTGCTCGCTGCTCCTGCTGCTGTTTCAGCTGCTGGGTACAGGTCTGCAGAAAAAGTTACAGTAATCTCCTGTGACTGAATCCAAGTAGGAACATTTAAGGTTGACAGTAAGCTGTCTTCCTGATTAGAGAAAGGTGCCTGCCTTCTGCCTCCTTTCCTGCCTTCTGGGTTCCCTTTCTGAGACATCGACTCCTCCCCCTGCTTTTCTCAAATCCTCTTCTCTGAGGCAGTATGAGGTCATGCTCTCAGAACCTTCCGGCACTTGATCTCCACAACCAACTCTTGATGAACCCTATCTTTCCCCAACTCCAAATGTTGGTTCATCAAGACTCAGTCCTGAGCCTTGTTGACTCCTCCTTCTATAACTCTCTCCTGACAATTGATGACATTCCACACAAGGTTTCTACAACCGCTTCAGGTGTCTTCCCTACACAGTTCCCAAGCCCCAACTCCAACTTCAGACATCCACTCCACTCCTCCAGCTAGTTATGCCTTTGAACAAAACCCATGTAAAAATAAACTCATAAACCAAGCGTGGCGGCTGACAGCTATAATCCCAGGACTGGACAGGCTGAGGCAGGTGGGACTACAGGGTGGGCAGTCAACCTGGGCTACACAGTGACACCCTATCTCAAAACAACAAATAAGCAAACAAATGGCAACAAACCTCAAGCCAGATGGCTTCAAGTCAACCTCACAGCCTCAGAGTAACTTTCTCACTAACCTGTTCCTTGCTGGAGTTTAAGCCACCAAACAGCACAAGTCCACCCAAGTCTGTCTCCACCATAGGCATTCTAGATCCAACCCAATCACATCAGAACTGACACAGGTTTATGACTCCATGACTTTCTTCCTTCCACTCACTCAGCAGCCAGAAAAGCTTGTCAAAATATCAAATTTCTCAACTCCTCTCTGTTTAAAACTTTCTAATGCCATCATTTCCTTCTAAGATTATACATTAGAATTCCTCTACATTACCTACAAGGACAAACATGATCTGGTCCTATTTTTTTTTTCAGCCTAATTTCACATAATTCCCAATTGACTGACTGACATTCTGTCTATTTATCTCTATCTATCTATCTATCTATCTAACTATCTATCTATCTATCTATCTATCTATCTATCTATCTAACATCTATCTATGGTAGTAAGAATTGAGCCTATAGACAGCTAGACAACTGGTCTACCACTGAGCTAATCTCAGTCCTTTCATTCATTCTTTTATTTTGACAAGTCATGTGCATCACCCAGATTAGTCTTGAACTTGCTCTATAGGTCAAGTGGGCCTTGAAATTGTGGTCCTTCTGCCTCACTGTTCTGAGGAGCTGGGTTTGCAGGACTTCTAGCAGCCTGGTTTGTACTGTTTAGTTGATGTCTTTCCTTCCTCTGCTTACAATTCTTGCTTCACAAAGAGAGACCATAATGGGGAGGAGTAGAGAGTTAAGGCAAGAAAATCTCAAATAGCTCTTCCTTTTGTTCCAAGAAATTTCACCAAACAACGTGAGATGCTAACTTATTCTCTTGGGCACCATCCCCTACTTCAGAGCCAAAGGACTGGTCTCCTGTAAACTGGCAACCTTTAATCTTCAGCAGAAGCAAGTGTCATCCCTACCTCCAAGAACTCACCTATCATGAGGTCCCACAGGAGGAAGTCCACCTGGACTGAACTTGGTAAATAAGGATTAAGTTGAGAACACTTACTCCCTTTCAAAACACCTACCACAGGCTGCCTGAAGTACAAGAGCAATGATCAAAGGTCTCCTTTCAATAGTACTCTATTCTAATGAGTTCTTAAGTTTATTTTTACAAACATTTAAACCATACAATCCTTATGCAATCCAAAGAAAATCACATCCATCACTGGTATCAACTGCAACAGAATCTTTGATCCTGTCTGAAAAGCTCAGTCTTCAAATGTGAGCTACTTAAGATGAAAATATTACTTTCTACTGTTCTTACCTATGATAATGAGATGTTCATAAAGATTTCCTAGTTTTAAAATCTCCTCTATGAGGTATTTCTGACAATAAATATTCAATTTAAGAAAATAAAGCAAAGTATGAGTATTTTATCATTCAATTTTGTTTTGAACTTTATGGCTTTGTGTGTAACTGTTTCCAATTTAATCCTTTTAAAGAATGGCACAATTTAGTTTATAATTAGAATAAGGGTGTTTCCCTCACTAAGCGACCTTTAATTGAATTCCTGTCTATCTATCTATCTATCTATCTATCTATCTATCTATCTATCTATCCTCGTCTCTCTCTTCCAGTTGCATTTTAAGCCAGTATAGCCAGAACTACTAAGACGTCCCTTGCTTGATCTATGTGCCACCCATGCAGTGTGGTTAAGGCCACAGTAGGAAGCTCTACAGAAGATGGTCAGGCCTTCTGTCTAATAACATCAGCAATTCTGATGATAGAACATGAATAAATCTCTTCAACTATTAATAGTCCAAAGTGACCAAGAGACAGTGAAAGGCCCACATTCTTCTGTTGAATGATGATTTTCTAACAGAAGGCTCCTACTTTTGCTACCAGTTCATCATACATATTGTCACAATCTAGGCTTGGAGTCAGTAGTGTGGCTTCCAGGTGACTCAGCCTGGTGACCTGGAGTTCTTACCTGGGTGTCCCTCCTATAATACCCCATAGGGACACCAGGGCCCAGGCAGACAAATATTTCTCCTAAATCCCTTATTGCTTTTATGAGCAACAAGTTTTCATACATAAATAGCAGCTACAATTTCTGATGTATCACTAAATCCCTTCACATATACACTGAAATAAGAATGTGTCTACTATGCCCTGTTACCCTTCTGAGTTTTATCAAAAGAATGGTTATAACTATTGTGTATTTACAAGGTTTGGAAAATGTGCATGAAGTGCATTTATAAGATTGCTTTCTGAAAAACTTTTACTTGAAAATATAAACTTGTATTGCTTGAAGTCAGAAGGATCAATTAATAGTCACTTAGGGGCCTAACTACATGTATACATCCACCAAGGGAAGTAACAAATACCCCCAAGAGAAAGGACCTTAAAAACTATACCAGGTAGTAGAAGAACCATGTCCTTTATGTCAGTGGGGTGAGCCTGCTGCTTCTCCACTATTGCTTCTTCATCACACGAGCTGTAGCTTTGCCTTAGGTCTCCACATAGCTCAGCAGGCAACAATTCCTACCCCGGCACTGCTTCCTGAATAAGTCAATGGCAAGGTTGGGATCACCACTGGATCCACTGTTATGGGAGAGGCAATCTGGCTGAGATGAGAAAGGATCTTCAAACATTGGGAATCCACTCTGACCAAAACCAAAGGGGGCAGTGATGGGAAGCAGTGATTTGTGTGGCAGTTATGAGGTCAATGTTCTAGCCATGAAACTGGCCCATTCATGAAAGCCCTCAATGGTGTGTAGCCACCAGAGAGGGGAAAACACCTCTAGACACAATTATACATATACACATATTCAAAATATCAACAGGAGAAGGAGGGGGTAAAGGGGAAGAGGAGGCCACTGTATAAATAGAAAGGCTTGTTGCCATCACTTGATTATGTCTAGATACTTCAATCTCTGAGCTTGCCTGTGCCAAACAAGTACTCTTCCAACTGAGCTACACTACCAGCCTTTTTTTTTTTTTTTAACAAAGCCACTTGATCAACTCTAAACTGCTTTGAGTATCTGACAACAGAAGTGAACAAAGGGTACCAGGTACTCACATGGTCCACAGACATACAAGCAGACAAAACATCCATACACATAAAATAAAATAAAATGAAAATCATATGTATGTGTATGTATGCCATGTGTGTGCAGGTACCCTCAAAGACCAGAAGAAGGTATCAGATCCCTAGGAGCTAGAGTTACAGGCAGGTGTAAACAACCTGACATGGGTGCTGGGAACTGAACTCAGGTCCTCTGGAAGAACAATTTATGTTTTTAACCCCTGCTCCATCTCTCCAGACATCAAAATTAATTCAAGTGAAAGAATATAACAAAAATGAGAGATGGCTCAGTGGTTAAGAACATTTGCTGCTCTTCCAGAGGACCTGGGGTTAGTTCCCAACACCCACATTGGATGGATCACGAACACCTGTAACTCCAGTCCCAGGAGATCAGATGAAGTCTTTTAGACACCATACAAACACATGGCATACACTCACACAGACACACATGCACACACATAAATAAAAATATTTTTAAAAACTCCCATATTTTCCTCTTACTGAAAAGGGATATGTACAGTTTTGGGGGTTTTTGGTTTTGTTTAAAGAATGAGAAATAAGTCAAAGATCTATCTTGGGGACTGAACATTCATGTACAAGAGAATCCTGGCCCTGCTACTACCTATAGGGTTCTAGCTAAGGTAATCTTTGGTCCTCAGCTGCCCTGCCACACATGCATTATACCTGCTGACTGCAGCTTGGCTTTGGGAATCCAGGCAGTGATTTTACGTCCATGACTATCGTTATTCTTTATTATAAAACAACAGGTTACATAGAGACCCCTTAGGCCCACTCTCAATCAGCATCTGATGCACTCTGATTCAGTCCTGTGGGACTAAGCAAGGCCACACAAGAATGGATGGAGCTCCTACTCCTTGCACTGCCCTGCATTGGACAGCGATGAGCATTTAGCTCTAGGAAACAACAGAGATGTGTAAACCTTTGTTCTAAGAAGTCTTCCACACAGAGTGCAGCTCAATGTTTGATAATCTGTCTAGTTTTGAGTTTGTCGTGGGAAGTGATCTGGCTGCAATCTGATTTTTTTCCCCAACATGGAAATTCATATTCTCATGATAAATAGAAATATAATCTGGAAGAGATACAATTGGTGTTCCATAATGGGTCTGCAATGTCTGAGGAAGGCCAGGATAGAGACCCTTGAGCCTGGGATCCCCTCCACCTCTCCTCCCATGCCCCTGAAGGGGAAGCCTCCAGCCATGTGTGGGCTGCCATCAGAGGAGCGGGCTGCTTTCGGAGGAGCGGCAGAAACACTCTTCTCCTTTCCCATCTGTGATGTGAAGAAGCATGTTTGTTTAGCAGGGAGGGATGTCTGCAGACACATACGCACCCACAGACACCAAAAAAGACAGCTTTTGGCTTTGGAGGTGATTCAAGCATTACATCATCTACCTGGGGCTTATGTTACAACACAGCCCCAGGAATGCCTTGGTAATCTGCTAAACTTCCTTTGTGACTAAATTAGAGAATTCCAGAACCATGGGGCTCTCGTTTCTGCTCCGGTCTGGGATTGATGATTCAGGTCTTGTCCTTTGCCTTACAAATTTCCCCAGGAAAAGAACAAATGTCAGTATGGTTGTGCTACTGGGGACTTAAACGGGAAACTATTTTTCCCAGAATTGCCTCAACCGGGTAATTTCATAGCCTGACTTTCCCATAAACATGATCACAAATCAACAGTTTCATTGACCACTAGGGCTTAATCAACTGTCCCAGTTTAGGACGCCAAAATGAATGCCCCCAGAGGGCTTCCCAGTTCACACTGCATCCCAATTCTCTATTCCTGTTTATCGTATATACAGACTTTTCATTTTCAAAAACAAAAACAAAAAACAATTCCTCTGGGGAATTGGCACATTTAAGTCCTTTAAAAATCTTACATACTGCAGAGCATTTTCTCAATGACGTGTTATCTGAGAAAGTCACTGAGTTAAAATGACCTCAATCAATATATTAGACACTTAGCAGTAAGAAAAATGCCAAATTGTCTAACATAACACCTTGTCCCTTATCTCACAATCGTGAGGGTTGGAAGCCACCACAAATAAGTTCAAGTTGACCACTGTGAAGATCACAGCATGCTCCAGAAATACTTAAACCTCTTAACCGTTTTCAAAACCGAGTACTTTCAATTGACAATAAAAAGAGATTCAAAGCCAGGCACAGCAGCCCATAGCTAATCCCCAGGACTCAGAAGTTGGAGGCAACGGAGTCATGAGTTCAAAGCCAACCCAGACAACACAGTGAAACCCTATCTAAAAAAAAGAAAGGTTCCAATGGAATTACACCGTAAGTTATTTGAAGTAAGAAACTGAATGGAAGTGGCTTTAAGAAGGCAAGCATCTGAATTGTGAAAATGAGTGGAAATTACTTCATAAATGCAATTATTTCACGAAAGGCAAATAAATCAAAACTAAGTATATCACTTTGTATGCTAATATAACTTTAAATATATTCATGTGACTCATTTACTAACTTAAACACAAAGAGACAGGTTACTACATATATAATGCTAAATATTTTCAGAATCAAGCTTGCTGAAACTTTTTTTTGGTGGGGGAAGAGATGAGAGATTCAACTTCCATTGGAAAGTACAAGGCCACCTTACATGTTTTGGGCATGTTCTAGAAAGCAGCAAGTTTGATAGTCAGGATGTGATGTGTTTGGTGGACAACAAAAAACAAGGAGGACCCACATGAGAGCTCGTGCTGACATTCTAACCTGCTTTAGGGTTTTGTCTAATGTTTTCCCTTCATTTGCATCTCACTCATCTTCAGCCATGCCCCCCACCAGGGATATAACCCAGACCTTCAGGGACACATGCCACAGTCTCTCACCAAGCTATGCTATACCAAACTGGAAACCTTGTGTTTCTTACTGATCACTGGGCATCTGAATTTACTGTACCTGTACTCCTGTCTCCAGACTCTCTAAAGAAATGTAGACCCAGCGGAGCAAGGCAGTTCACACTTTTTCTTTCACGGAGTTTACAAGCTTGCATAGTACTCACACTTTCATTTCGCAGGTGAATAGGCAGACTCCATGCAGTTGAAGAGCCTGAAAAGTTACTGAGAGAGCACTGTGATGGTTTAAACAAGGATGACCCCTGTAGGCTCATATATTTGTGTGTTTGGTTCCCAGTTAGTGGACTGTTTTGGAAGGATTAGGGGGTGTGGCCTTGTTGGAGGAAGTGTGTCCCTGAGGGTGGACTTTGAGGTTTCAAAACCCCTGGCTGGGCCCATTCTCTTTCTCCGCTTCTTACTGATCTGGGTGTCAGCTCTTGGCTACTGCACCCCGCCATGCTGATAATGGACTCACCCTCTGAAACTGTAAGCAAGCCCCAGTTAAATGCTTTGTTTTATAGGCTGCCTTGGTCATGCTGTCACCTTAAAGCAACAGACAGTAACTAAGACAGGCATTAACAGGATAATATACCAACCAAAATTTTTTGCCATGTCAGGATGACTTTAAAGCCAGTGTTTTAGTTGAGACCAACCCTGCAAGTCTTTGTAATTATATCTTAACCATAATTTCACCTGCAAGCAACAACCAGGAAGCAACATCACAACTTCAGACTTTCACAGCCCATAGGTGCAGCCCACAGGATCCCTGGCTACAAGTCACTTTGGTTTAGGACAGGTATCATACTTTTAGCCCAACTCCTAGTACATCCTCATGTACCATGAATGGTAAAATACGATTGATCTTCCATAATGACAAGCTTTTCATAGTGTCACTTGGCTCCCACATAAAGCCTTCTGAGGAGAGAACATGATATCTCGAGCAATCTGTCTCTAATGAAGAGGAAAGTGCAAAAACGGACTCACACAGCTCTTCTGACTTTGTGTCTAGATGGAATGCTCAACCTCAAAGTCTGCTGTGGGAACAGAGTTCCAGCTCTTGAGTCTGACTTTATTAAACAGCTGATGCCATCCTATGTATATTTTTTGTTATCTAATACAGACACACACATGTGCACACACACTTAATTATAGCCAAAGGGAAATTGCTGTAATGGCTACCAGTCTTATAAAAGAAAAAGCAAACATACAACATATAATATATATTTCTCCTATTACTTTTATAATGTGATCCTAAAAAGCTAAGAACACCTGGATCAAAGATTCTGTCACTGTCAATATCTGCCTGGGGGGCCTTGTGCAGACACACTGCCAACTACTCACCTTTTCAGTCAAAGGATTCTTAGTTGCTGATCCATTCATTTAATTCTAATTTTCAGAGACTGTTTTTGCTCTTAGGATGTTTTCTGCTAGGTTTCAACCAGGTTATCCTAAGTCAAAAGGGAGGCTACTCTACATGACCACTTTCATGTTTTTTTTTTAAGTTTGTTTTACATATCTAAGGTACACAACAGGTTTTGATGCAACTAATGGAATAGTTACTCTATAGCATTTCACAGCTATTCCCTTTTTGGTGACAATTATAAATAATCAATGCACCTGTGGCCTTGGATCCATGGCCCTGATGGCTGGGCTGAATGCAGGAAGCAACAATAAACATGAACGTGAAAAGTCGGGATAATTAGAGGAAATTAATTAATTAATTAGAGGAAAGCGCCTCTGCTAAGTGACAGAGAACTCCCCCCCCCCCCTGCACTATTTGTCATCTTAGCTGACAGGACGCATGCATATGAAAAACAGTGGCTAGGTTCTCACAAAATTTTATTTACATGAACCTCACTCCTCAAGACACGACAGTCACCTGGTGCTCTAGGTAACACAAAATGGTACTTGACATTTGAGTCCAATAAATACCTGGGGTGAAACTGTTGTTTGTAAGAAGTAACATTTGCAGAGGTTTGGGGTATTACGAAAACGCTTAAGGATCAAGCTCCATCTCAAAATTACAACACGGATAACGGGGATTACGGAAGTTCTTTTTTTCTTTTTTCAGTCTGTATGATGCTGCAGGGAATGAGAAATTTCCCACCCAACTCCCACTGGTAAATTACAGCTCGAGGACAGTTGTAAAGACCAGCCAGGGTGTTACCGGGGTCCCCCCGGAGCAAAAAAAAAGAAAAAGGGAGGTAATTGAAAGAGGAGTGGCTTTAGGATGAGGAAACCCTGGCACAGCCCATCTTCTTGTTTTTTAATTCCGGGGGCTTTAAGGAAAGCTCCTGTCACTTTACAGCCCATCTCTAAAGGAGCCCCCGGTAGGGAGAAGGGCGCTCTGCTTCAGGTCAGAGTTCCTTGACCTGACGAAGTGAGAATCCTGGAGGTGCAATCCGCCCGCCGACGCGGTCCGCAGGGAAGGGCAAGTTGCAGGCGCGGTGGGAGCACTCACCTTCCCTCCTGGAGGTGGCCAGGGCCGCAGGCAGCAGGAGCGCGACGATGATGACGCCCAGGCAGCCGCGGAGCCAGAGCGCGGGCATGGCCGGGCCGCGCGCGCTCCGCCCGCTGCGGTGGTGCGGTGGCTGCCGAGTCTTCGCCCCGCTGTGCCTTCCTTTCACCTCGATCAGGTGGTTTTATCGACTCTTCGGCCTGACTCAGTGCTGACAGGAAGAGAGCCCGTGTTTCGGGGCGTGACTCACCTGCGAACAAGGAGGACCCAGCCCTCAGAGGCAGACAAACACTCAGCGCGCGCAGTAAACCCGCTCGCCCCGGCCCAGCTCCGGCTCCCCGCTCTGCAACCGGGACGCACACCTGGCCCCGCCGAGGGCGTGGTGCCCAGGCTGCGGCCCAGAGATCCCTCTGGAATGCCCAGCATTCCCTCACAGCCCTTCTCTCCCGGGGTGGTCCTGGGCAGGGTATCCGCATCATTTATTTCTACTCACACCTAACCCCCCACCCTCCCCACACACATACACACACTACCACCAGGGTGGACCAAAGATTCCTCTCCTTAACCTTGAGCTAATAACTCACTAAGTCAGGAACTGTTGGAGGGCCAGCCTCCCGGGAAGACTAGGTCCACCTACCACGGATGCAGTGTCCAGTTCACAATTCATGCTCAACAAGCTTTCTGTTCGTAAGAAAAAGGACCATGATTTCTTACTATTCTTTTTCATGCCATTCTCTCTGGTCCCGTAGGAAAAACCTTAAGATGGATGGTATCAGACAATTTCACGGTCCTAGTGGAAGTGAATAACATCAGGGGAGGGGGCGGGTGGACGCAAATCTTGGCAGGTCCTACACAGTCCCGGGGACTTCTAAGAGAATAGTTTAGAAGTGACTGTTAGAGAAGGCTTTGGTTCCTGTTAGAGATTTAAGATTTACCAGTATTTATATAGACACATTGTTTCCATCACAACCAATAACCACTCCCTTCCCCATGTTATGAACTACAAAAGCCCACAATAAATACCTAGCCACTGACTAAATGAGTGGCTGTACTATAGATAGTTCTGCAGCTAACACTCCAAGATAGCTAACAATGTAATCCACACATATTGCCAAAGGGAGTGAGAATTCCCATTTCTAGGTGTGCTAGTGACCAGTGAACTGACTGGGAGAGATGTGGATGGCTTTGTAATAGAACATGGAACCTGACCTAGATGCCTAGTTATAGCCAGGAACTGGATAAAGCATTGAAGAACAGCAGGGGCAAGATAAGGTTGGCATCTCCTCTAAAATCTAGCACAAAAATGAGCAACAGAAAGGACATTCTAATTTTATCACCCAAGACTTGATTCTTTTCTACTCTGCCCAAATAATATGAAGATTCCTCTCACTCAAAATCAGTGTCCAGCTATTGCTAACAATTCAATTCCTTGAGATCAGGTATCTAGAATTGTTTCTTCCAGAAACTGCTGCATGGCAGAGAGAGAGAGAGAGAGAGAGAGAGAGAGAGAGAGAGAGAGAGACAGAGAGACAGAGAGAGACAGAGAGAGAGAAAAAAAACAACCTGTTTCTGGGCACCATGATCCTTGCATGTCTACCACCCACTGGAAAACATTGAGACCAGTCCAGTCCATAGTGCTAGAGGGGGAAGGCACAGGGCCCTGCAAAATAAAATCTTAGAGACAAGATTTGGTTTTTAGTACAGATTGTTTAACACATCTCAAATATTGGAACAAATATGTTCATCTACTACCATTTTTATAGTGATAATAATAATAACAGAGATCACTTGTCATTTTCTTCTGTAAGGATTTTTAGCATTCAACATAACCCGATGAATGAGATATACCGTCCATTTCCCCCACACCACAGGCTAGGAAAGGTTAGGTAACATGCTGAGAGCAGCAAAGCCAAGATGGAAAGCCAGGCAATCTGGCTCCACAGTTCGTAAGTGCTTTGATGGTCAGATTAAAAAGCACCATAAAGAAAGATAAACTTACAATACTGAATGAACTGAGTGTGTAAGCAAAGGTTAGTTAACAACAACCATCACAGCACGGCCAGATTGTGGACTGTTGGCATGCCTCCAGAAAGCCGAGTCACAAAAGACTCTGCACGAAGAACCTTTGTGATTTCTCCAAGATGTTAGCTCTGAAAGGACCCGCTTGGATAGAAGGAGCCAACAGACAGCAGGCACCTTGGGTCCAGATCAACCAGCCCCTCATTTCTTTGTTTTGTTTTTGTTTTTCAACACAGGGTCTCTATGTTTAACAGTACTGGCTGTCCTGGAGCTTGATTTGTAGAGCAGGCTATCCTCAAACTCACAGAGATTCACTTGCCTCTGCCTCCAGAGTGCTGAGATTTCTGGGATTAAAGGTGTGCACCACCAATGCCCAGCCAGCCCCTCATTTCTGTGGACAGTGCAGGATTCTACACTATCACTCAGGGACCCTCTGGTTTACTCAGTTTCTCCATCTTCACCTGTGTAAACAACTGCTTCCTGGGGCCTGAGCCCTCTGCTCTGCCATCATGCCCTTTATCGAGGAATAGCATCCACCCCCTTTACCACCGTGAGAAGTCTCCAGTGCCTCGCTGGAGCTAAGAGGACTTTAGTGGTCAAGATCAAGGTTCTGGATCCTGAATCCAAATCCTGCTTTCACTATTATCAAGGCAACTTAATGTAGTTTTGTTTTGTTTCTGGACTTTGGTTTCTTCCACTATAAAGTGGAGATAATGACAAAACACTTATCTATCTGGTAGGATTGCTAAGAAATGTAGATGAGTCAACGACAGAGCTAGGGCTCAGAATGGCACCAGGCTCATGCTATATTCTATGCACTAAAATAACATTGTCACTGCTGTTGGCTACTGCCGCTGACTGAGCACCAGCCAGTCTTTCCTTTCCACTACCAAACACCTTATGAGGAAGGTAAATGCCTTGTTTCAACACTTTTGCTAACTGATTTTAATTTTAGTTTTGAACTCTAGGCACCCTCTTATCCTACTTTATGTCGAAATCATCCAAATTTACTTAGTGTTAACTTGCGTTTTTACCATATATGCAGCTGTCTGCCCCACTCTCCCACCCCCACCCTTTCCCTGGCTGACCTCGAACCCACTGTATAAGGAAGGACATCCTTCAACTCCAGATGTATCTGCCCCAACTTCCTCCTAGGATTATGGGCTTGGTCTACCACATTCTCCTAAACTGGAAATTTCATACATAGATTTTCTTGGCTAAAGATCAATGTTTCCATTTAACAAGAAAGCAGATCATAGCTGCCACAGGCAGGAACTGTCTGCATGGCACATGAGGATACTATTTGGGGATGACAGAAATATTCTGAAATATGATTACAGTCAAAAGTAATATAAGGGTTTCAGAGTTAGCTCGGTTGGGGAAGTACTGGTCTTGCAAGCCTGAGGATCTGAGTTCTGTTCCCAGAACCCACATAAAAAGCTGGGCCTGGTTGGCATTCACTCATAATCCCAGGGTTAGAACATGGAGAGGCAGGTCCCTGGGACTCTATGGCCAGTCAGCCTAGATAAACGGGCCAGCTCTAGGTGAGAGATCCTATCTCAAAGAAACAAAAGAGCTAGCACCTGAGATGTGATACCCAAGGTTATCCTCTGGCTTCCACATTGGAACACACTCACACACACCACACATGTATCCAAGTACACATGAACGTTCGAGCACACACATACAGTCAATTTGATTGTATACTTAACATAAGTAAGTTTGGATTGCTCGTTTGTTTAATTAATTAAACAATTAATTAAAATTTGCTGTACAGATGCCACGTGTTAGGCAAACATTTTACCCAGTGGTTTTATACCCTGAGCTTCAAACGTGGTAAACTTGACTGTATGTAAATTAAGTGTCCCTGAAGTGATCTTAAGGGTGTGGGGCTAGAGAGGTGGCTCATTGGTTGAGAGAGAGTACTGACTTTTCAGAGGACCCAAGTTTGGTTCCCTGCCTTACATCAGACAACTTCTAACCTATATGTAACACCAGCTCCAGAGATATGTGACCCCCCTGGCCTCCTGGGGCACTGGCACTGGCTCACACAGATACACACATAGACACAGACACCGAGTTAAAAATAAAAGTAAAGCCGGGCGGTGGTGGCGCACGCCTTTAATCCCAGCACTTGGGAGGCAGAGGCAGGCGGATCTTTGTGAGTTCGAGGCCAGCCTGGTCTACAAAGCGAGTCCAGGACAGCCAGAGATATTCAGAGAAACCCTGTCTCGAAAAACCAAAAAATAAATAAATAAATAAATAAATAAATAAATAAATAAATAAAAGTAAAATAAGGCTATTTTGGTGGGGGGGGTCTCAAAAAAACTGTATTTGAGTGCTAGGATGAGACTGCGGTCAAATGTGCAAGAGCAAAGTCATCACTAGAAACAGAACAGCAAATTCATAAGTAGTGGCTAAGCCAGCTCTGCTGCCTGAGGAGCTCTAAGCTGCCATCTCAGTCTTTATGGCAGAAATGGCATCTGGGATTTGCAGGAGGACACCGGTTCTTCCTGGAACTGGTTCATTTTGGTTTGAACTCTAAAGGTAGCCATGCCTTTCTAGAATATTTGCTTAGGGGTACAAATTTCAAACCCAGCTTGGACTCTGCTTTCCGGAAGTTACCTCTTAGATTTTTGCCTCATGTTCCCAAAGCTGCCACCATCACGTCTGTCCAACTACAACGCTGGAAGGTTCTGGGGCATTCCCATGGGGTGTGGCCTGCACAGCTAAATCGTGGAAGTCCCCTTTGTCTGTTGATTCAATTCGCTCATCTCCCAAGGGAATTTTCTTCTTACCATGCTGTGTAAATCATTTTACAGAATGACCACCTCTCCAAGACCCTAGAGCCCCAAACAAAATTACAAGTGACGTGTTGATTTTTGCCTCCAGTTCCGTCATTACCTTAGCTAACTTTCCAAAGGAATGCCTGGCATGTCACCAGCTTTCAGACTCACTCATGATTAAAAAAAGAAAAAACCTGAAGCACCAGCTATTAGCATGCCAGCTATAGAGACAGACTTGTGGGCCCCAATTCCCTGCCCTCCAGAAAGTCTCCCCTGGGAAGTTCTAATTATGTCACCATTCAACTTAAATTTTTAAATGTAAAAAAAAAATACAGTGGTTAGGAGAAAAAAAGAAAAAAAAACCCTAATTCTGGCTTTGTTCTTAATGGGTAAAGGAAAATGCCCTTAAATGGAAATGGTTCAGTGTTTCCTGGATCGGCTGCATAAATTCTCCGAGGTTGGCTGGGCTCCAGGAAACCATGTTCCCTCAAGCAGAACCCTAGCTGAAGTGGCACAGTTCCACTTTGTGCAGCAACATTATTCGAAGTGCCCTTAGCAGGTTTTCAGAGCTCCGGAGAAGAGAGAGCAGAGCCTGGGGAGCTGACTCTTTGTGTGAGGTTGGCTAGTGGTGCATTTAGCCAGGGGAAGTGGTGGGAAGTCAATACACACATACACACACACACACACACACACACACACACACACACACACACACCTTATTTGCATCTCTTTTGATGTATTTCAGACAGAAATATCATATTCGGTACACCTAATGAGGAGACATAGGAAGACTTGCCTAAGAAAAGACAAAACAGACAAAGACAACAGAACCAAACCAGAGGGTGAACAGTCTTAGAGAGAGAAGTTGAGTAGATGTTACCCATCAGTAGTTATCTACTTTCTTTCTATTTGGGGCTTAGACACAGATTTGAAAGAGAGCCAAAGACCTCACTTGGGTCTCATTCTCCCCATGTTGCCATGGTGCATGTGTGGGTTCAGGACTGATCCCCCGGCAAGCTTGACAAGGCAAGTTGGTAGTGAAGGTGGACTCCCTTTCATCAGAGCCCCCACTCTTGCTCAGGGAAAGTAGAAAGGATATTTCTAAACACACTTCTGAATTTAGATGGAAATCACTTCCACCTTTCCTAACTTGAATGATTAAGTTTGAAACCCTCTGTCACAGTTAGAGTCCAACCTCTCTCCTAAATAGAAAACACTGGACACATTTTAAATTCATAGCAATAACGTTGACAGCTGTGATAAGGCCAGCAGACTATACTGGATGTGGATGTGCCCAGAGCCTGCATAGGCGTGAAGTTGTGTACTCCTTGCCACTATCCCCACAAAGCAGGTGCCATTAATATTCTCATTTTGAGGTTGTCAGTCTTCCTCCCAAATCCACACCAATACCTCACTCTAGAACAGTGGTTCTCAACCTGTGGGTCATGACCACTTGGGGGGGTCAAACAACGCTTTCACAGGGGTCACCTAAGACCATCAGAAAACACAGATATTCACATTATGATTGATTCATAACAGTGACAAAATTACAGTTGTGAAGTAGCAAAACAAATAATTTTATGGTAGGGGTGGGGGGGTCACCACAATATGAGGCACTGTATTAGAGGGTTGCAACGTTAGAGAGTTGAGAACCCCTGCTCTAGAGTTATTAGGTTACATTATAGAAAAAAATTCAGCCTTTCACTGAATAAACATACCTTTCTCCAATAACAACAAAAATTCAATTACATATCAAGTAAAACAAGAAATGCCTAATCTTTATTACAGATGTGATATTCTACAATGACTCTTCTCCCAAAAATCAACAACAAACATGATTTGTCTGCTGAGGGTACATTTTCCTTCCCAAATTACCTCCACTCTTTGATGTACAATGATGTCAGATCTCACACAACATCCTTTTATCTCATCCAATCAGGTCTTGCATGGTTCTCTCTGCATCTGATACCTTTCTCCATATGTAAGAGCATTATATTTAAATAACTCCATTTAACTCCTTAGAATAACCGGAAGCTATTTTCAGCATAGTTGGAAAGAGCCTGAATAGTCTGAACAAGCTCAAAGATTTGGTAGTTATATCTCAGGGTGAAACTTCTCCAGGGTCAAGTTGTACAGAAATCCCCAAACATTCCCGGGTGGCTCTTTTGCAGGAAGCCTAACAGTAGATTGGATCTGATTTGGGTTCAAAGGTGGAACTGCCCAACTGCGCCGCAGAGAGCTACAATCAGAGGAGAATCTAAAGACATTTTTCTACTTAAAATTTTTCTCCCAGACTCAATTTGTCTATTCAGATGAGTTCTTAAGAGTTAATCAATGCAGTGATTCTGATGACTTAAGCTGGAATGATACATGTGCCTAGAGGATCTGGTTATTTTAGGTAGATTGTAGGCTTGAATAGTTTGGACAATTGTTTTAATGATTTGATTTTTGCTGTATGAAATTTGGCATTACTTTATCAAAGCTATGGATGTCTTTGCTCAGAGCCCTCTACTAACATAACCTTTAGAAGTTGAGTAATTAATTTTTAAGTTTTATTTTATTATTTTATGTGTATGAGTGTTTTGTTTGCATGTATATAAGTCCACTCTGTGCACACCTGGTACCTGCAAGGTCAGAAGAAGAAGTCAGATTCCCTGGAACTGGAGTTACAGTTGTGAGCTGCCATGTGGGTGTTGGGAAATGAACCCTAGTCCTCTGGAAGAACATCCAGGGCTCTTTGAGACTGAGACAAGTCTCCATCCCTTGGAAGTTACTTAGAAGCTCTGTTAAAATCCCTAGAATGTAGCTACTTTGTTTTGCAACCCTTAATGTGTAATCGGTCACATTTTACGTGACTCAGGTGAACTTAGAATGGATTTTATTTATGCTAAAAATTGTACACACACCCACACACACATTATTTGAATTCTATATAGAAAACACTCCCCAAGTTAGTGTTTATGGCTTAGATACAAGATGTCTGCCCTAGGCTAATGTGTTTTAACATTTAATCTCAGCTTGCAACAATGTTTGAGAAGTGTGAAACCTCTTGGAGGCAGAGCCTTGCCTGAGGAAGTAGGTCACTAGGGAGCAGGCCTTGTGGGTTATAGCAGAGTCCTGTGCCGGATGCTGCCTGCTGTCTCTGCTTCCTGGCAGGTTAGTTCAGATGAGAGCAAGCAGGCCCATGCTCCCACCACACAGCCTCCCTCTAAGCAAGCCTTCAGGATCATCTGTCGGGGTGAATGGACTATACACGTTTAGTGTTTATTTTACAAAGATGGAATCGCTCACGTTTCTTCAGTTCAGGTTAAACATTAACGTGATGAGGGAAATTATACTTATCTAAATTACCCCTTAAGAATGTTAGAAAAATAACTGAGTTAATACTATACAGATTGGACCTTACTAGAGGAAAATTACATTCGAAAGCCCAAGTTCTCTTATATTAAGTGAAGTAAAATGAACTCATGCATCTTTACAATGAAGGGAGATGAAAATAAATATGAAAGGATGGTGGGCAACTAAAATAAGAGTGGTATAAGAAAAATCATTCTTCAAAATGAGATGATGCTCACAAAAAGATTTAGAATATAAAGATTACAAAGGGAAGTCAGCACTCAGGAGGTGGAAACAGGGCCAACTTCTGCTACATAGTGAATTAAATGACAGCCTGTGCTACAAAAACAAACAAATAAACAAACAGATAAATAAATAATATTGTAAGGGTGAGACCTATGAAACCTGCCTGAAGACTCAGAGAGACGGGACAGTGAGATGGGGAAGACATCAGGAGAAGGGACGGAGAAGGTAAGTCCAAGTGTCCAGGGCTTTCTCACACAGTTTCATGAAGGTCACTTCATGACAATGTCTCTGTCTCCTTGGAGATTCACAACCATTCTTGCAGATAATTAAAACGCACTACACCATTATAGTTAGTTAGTTAGTGTATTAATTGGGTCCTCTAAAGGAACAGAGCTGATAGAGTGTGTGTGTGTGTGTGTGTGTGTGTGTGTGTGTGTGTGTGTGTGTGATTAGCCTGGTTAACAGAATGGATCTGGGTAGTCCAATCGTGGCTACCTTATACTGGGGAGTCCTACATTCTGGTATTTGGTCAATCCCTGAATCTGGGTGTCTCTGCAGTCCCAATTGCACTGAAGGCTTGGAGGATTCCTGGAAATCTTGCTGGTCACTAGTGTACATGAAATCTAAAGAAGCTGGTCCTAATATCGGTGAAAGAATACTGCAACAACAGGATAGGTGAACTAGCCAGCAAGGGTGAGGAGGGCAAGCAGGTAAAGAGCAGTGTGCTTCTTCCACGACCCTTTATCTGGGCCATCGCAGAACGTGCCACTCACATTTAATGTGCAGCTCTTTAAGGTGGATCTCTTCCTGCTTCAAAAAATCTGATCAAGAAAACCCCTCACAGGATTGGTCAGCAGTTTGTGTTTTGGTTGATTCCAGTACAGTCAATCCAACCACCAAGACTAGCCATCCCAGTTGGTTAGCTTAGACTTTGTTAGTTGGTTAGATTGTGTTTGTTGGTTTTAAGACAAGGTCTCCTTATGTAGCCCAGGCTGGCCTTGAACTTGTGATCATCTTTCCTCTTCCTGTTGGGGTTACAGTATGCACCACCATGCCCCATCAGACTGATTTTTATTTACTACGTTTCAGGACAAGAAGAAAATTTAACGACAGCATGTATTATAGTTCCAGTATTTGCAAGTTTTGAGAGTCATAAATTCATTTTAAAGGCTTATGTCAGCTGGATTACGTGTATTTGACTAACAGAAATCTTTTTTTTTTTTTTTTTTTTGGTTTTTCGAGACAGGGTTTCTCTGTTTAACAGCTCTGGCTGTCCTGGACTCGCTTTGTAGACCAGGCTGGCCTCGAACTCACAAAGATCCGCCTGCCTCTGCCTCCCAAGTGCTGGGATTAAAGGCGTGCGCCACCACCGCCCGGCTTGACTAACAGAAATCTTAAAAGAAGGCTGCTTCCCCTCTTAGCTGTGGACTGCTTGCCAAAGCCATCAGGATCCCATACTTCCTTATTCACGTAGGTGGGAAACACCAAACATTGCCTACAAACATGAAACAAAAGCGTTTCCCCTTCTTCAATGGGCCATCCATCGTATGCACAGTTCAGAACCAGTGATCCCATTAGACGGTGCTCTGTGCTGATGGATTTAAGCCTCCAGATCACTGCTAGAGGGATAGAATGGTGATGATTAGCTGAGGCCAGAAACCTTCTGATTGTAGCCACATCCTGCCTGCCAGGTGTTCTGGGAAACCTTTGTTAGAACATGGCCATCGTCTTGCACTTCATGTGAGATTAGGCTACACTTGCACTGTACTCAGAAAAGTTCAGTACTTGCAGCAGAGACCCTAAGGCCCAGGCCTGTTGCCGCTGAAGATTGCCTACGCTCTGCCTCAAGTTAACCTGGACCCTCACTGGACTGCTGCTTAATTCCCTATACTTCAAAGGCGCTTTGCAACAAGGGAAGGATGTAGTGTGGGATTAACAGAGTCTCTGAGGTGGTTCTTTCTCTTGTCCTTTTCTAAGTAAAAGAAACAATAAACATACCAGCTTTGGAACAAAGGCCTTTGGTTTTGAAGGTCAGCCATGGTCAGCTCCTGCATTGTGTCTCTGCTCCAGCCTTGGCCCTGTGTTCTCTTTAGAATTGTCTTTCATTGTTGATGTTTGGTTTAGTCTGGGTTTGTTTTTGTTGTTGTTTTGTTTTGTTATTATTCCCTGGAACCAAACTACTAAAACTGAGTGCTGGGTTGTCAATCTGCCAGATGTTTGATGGAATGTCTCAGAAACCTGCTGCAAGTCACAGAAGAAATAATCCTAGAACCAGAACAACACTGCGTGGAAGCAATTGGTCTGCCTCAGGGGGAATGGTCTCTAGAATCAGGGGAGGGCTGCTTGACAATGCCCAGCGATAATGTCCCCTCTGCATGTTTCCACCTTGATTTTCCAGATGATAAATTCCCTGCCCAAATAGCAGCCAGCCCTGTTGGTTGTCCTAGCCTTTCTTGTTTATTTTCATTATGAGAGGAGCATCATGTTTTCATAGTGGAAACATTAGGAACACAGACAACCAAAGTGAGGAAAAAGAGAAAAAAAGGCTGAGTGTGGCTCTTTACCACAGGGTGGTAATTCCAGAACGTGGACGGCAGAAGCGGGAGGACAGCCGTGATTTTTAAAGACAACCTGAGTTATATGCGGAGATGTTGTGGAGAGAGGGAGAAACACACATGCACACACACACACACACACACATACAGAGAGAGAGAGAGAGAGAGAGAGAGACAAGCCTGTCCCTGTCTCTCACACTCCATCCCCTGGCCTTCAGTCTTTCAACATCAGTGTGTTCCGGAGCCAATACCCTCCCTGCAAGTTGTCTAAACTGACCTTGACTTTTCTAGTAGGAAGTCATACTGGAGCTTTTGCCTTTTTTACCCCCTATACTTAAGATGTTACTAAATGAGCTTTTTCCATGGACTATCCTTTCTAAAAATCTTTATTAATAAACTATGAACTTTCTGTGTAAGGAAATCTGTAGGGAAGGCAGAGCTTGAGGTTGCTTCTCTAAATAACTCAGTGCATGAAAGTCTCTAAAAACTCTTGCTGACATGAAAGGGGGCCTACCTCTCCTCATTTGGCCTGGTACATACAATTCTACTTTATTAGTAAGTAAAAGGAAGTCAATCTTCCTGAAAATATAGAGCTTGGGAAGTCTGTTCGGCTTCTTGAAGCTTCATTTACACACACCTGTGGGATTACCGACGTTCATTATAGAAACTTCGCCTGGTAGGGCTGTTTCCAAGACAAGAGGTGGGTGCTCGGTAGGTTTAGAGTTACAAATTGACCACAGAATGGCATTTGGTGGCATTGTGAGTCCCACCACTCTAATTAGGCTTTGCTGCCCTCACCACCTCCACCGTTCCACTTTGGAGTCTTCGCAGCATAGTTGACACCATGGGTCACAAGAAACTCTGCTATTCATATCCTGAGGGCAGTTCCTGTTGAGCAGAGGAAGACACACACACACACACACACACACACACACACACACACGCACACGCACACGCACACGCGCACACGCACACGCACACGCACACGCAATTACCCAAATAACCAGAAGAAAAGGAGGGATGGGGAAGGGGCATACACAGAAGACAAGAAGGGCTGTGGGCTCGGTTCTAGGGGATTAGAGTCCTAGCTCCACTCTTCTAGGCAAGGTGAACCTGAGCACAGCCGGTAACCTCTCTAGCTTTCATTTTCACTGTGGATAAAATGATGCTGACAAGACCCTTGCCTACTTCATGGTGTTGGTTAGTAGGACAGTGAAAGGAGATGTATGATCTAGAACTATAGCACAACACATGAGATGTAAACTGGGGTCTCTTTGAGGACAAGAGGTCCAGCACGGGGATGTGGGAGCTGTAGCACAAACTTTTCACAATACAGCTAGCGGTCCACAGCAGCGTTTCTCAATCTGTGGGTCTCGATCCCTTTGGGGATTGTGCATCAGATATCCTGCATATCATATATTTACATTGCAATTCATAACAGCAAAATTACAGCTATCAAGTAGCAACAAAATAATTTTATGGTTGAGGTTCCAGCTACCCAGAATTGTCCAATCTATGGTCAGACTTTCTGTGTCATTCACTCAGTGAGAGCAGTGGGCTTTGTCTTTGAGTTGTGTTTTCTTTAAAGAGATTCAAAAATGTATTTATTTAGCTAGTTGTCTCACTGGGAAGTGAACCTAGGGCCTCCAGCATGCTAGGAAAGTGCTCTATCACTAAGCTATATTCCCAGCTGCTCCCCATGACCCTCTTAAAGAGTTTTAAATTTTGAGTTATGGACTGGCTAAGTTTCCCAGACTGGCTTTATTTTGTTATACAGCAGCCTACATCTTGAACTTTCAATCCTCCTGCCTCAAGTCTCTGGTGCAATTGGAATTACAGGGTTTTGCCAACAAGCCCAGTGCAGACTTTATTATTATTACTTTTGGAGCAGCTATAGATACAAAAATACTGGAGGATACAGAGTTCTCATATAACCCATGCCAATTCCCCTACTCCACCTTACATTAAGACGGCCTTATACATCACAATTAACAAACCAATATTGGAACTAAAATTCATACTGCATTCAAATTCTCTTGTTTTTTAACCCCATGTGTTTCCCGTATGCTTGCTGGAGCTTGAACCTAAGGACTCCAACACTCTAAGCATGTGTTACACCCATGAGCTACACATCTCAGGGCTCCTCAGTGTCCTTGCTCTGTTCCTGGATCCCACAATATCTTAGACCCCTTTCCTTTGGGACAGCTAAGTCTGTCCTGACTGTGGTGAAGGTAAGTCCCCTTGCCATCTCCCTGCAACAAGAGTGGACACAGTCAATGTGGCTTTACTAGGGGGCTCATCTCAGTCATCTGAACTGTCACTTTCCCACCCCTCCGGTGCTGTCCTCTATGTGGATCCTACTCCTGAGAGGGGGGCCCATCCCCCACCTCCTTGAGGGCAGAATATCTACAGAAAATTACTTGTGATTCTTTTACAGTGGAAATGTACCCTTCCTTTTTCTCTCAGGTCGTCTTTCTCCTCTCACCTCTGCTAGAATAATTGATTTTAGTTTTACTGAACACCACTGGAAAGGAATCCAGAGGCAACACCTTCCAAATTGATGGAATTTTCCATAATTAACCTTTAGTGTTTGCAGCACCTTCAAGATGTCAAAACAAGACTTCTAAAACTTGAATTAATCTTTTAGTTGATTGTTCCAAAGGGCAGATTTGGAGTCAGCAATTCCTTTGCTGACCTTATATGGAAGGGCCTGAAAAGGAATAAGGAATTAAGACAATCAAACAGGTAGGATGGTCAAAACCAATATGAATGAATAGCTATGAGCCAGGTGGAAAAGCATCTCCAGCGAGTTTGAACTGGTGCTGCTGCCTCTCTGAAATGTACTTTTAGTGTTTCAGGCCATCGGCACCCTTTTTGGCAGGAATCCTGTGTGTCGACTCAGGAAGGAGACTCTCTTCACACTGCTCCTAAAACACACCTGGGCCTAGCATTAACTCTCTAAAATCGCAGGCCAGCAACCACCCGAGCATAAAAATCACACCTCAGCATCACTGTAATTTGCCAAATAGCTAAAAATCTGCTTCAGCTTTTCCTTAGAGAGAACCTGCTTAAAATTAGAAAGAATATGTTTGCGTTTGTTCATAGGAAAATGAGAGACCAAGCGTGACAGCACTCGCCTGATGCTGAAGTAGGATTAGAAGTTCCAGCCTGTGTGGTGAGATACTAAATAAAAAAATAAAAAGGAAAAAGGGGAAAAAGTAAAAGGGGTGCGGGGGCAGGGTAAAAAAGAAAAAAAGAGTATCCTTGGATCTGTAGGCACCATTGTCTCTCTACTCCACCAGGATTCTTTTTTTTTTCCTGTGAAAGTGATTCAAATATTTCTCCCAAAGGGGGCTGGAGAGGTGGCTCAACAATTTAGAGCACTGTCTGCTCTTCCAGAGGACATGAGTTCTACTCCCAGCACATATATGATGTCTCACAACTGTCTGTAATGCCAGTCCCAGGAAAACCAATGCCCTCATGCAGGCACACATGTGGCACAGACATAAATGCATCCAAAACACCCATCCCCCTAAAAATAAAATAAAATGAAAAGAAAAAAATAACTCTTCCAAAGCCTAGGCTTACAGAAGTAGAAATAGGCTAGCGTTTGCAAATTTCTCCAAGCTTACCTCCAAGAAGAATGGCATTCACTGTGCCCAGTGAGACCCTTCCATCTTGCGCTGCCCCGGGAACAGCATTCCAGGGACAGTGACACATCTCATTGGAAACTTACCCATTCTTTAGTCTATAGCAACCGCATTCCCCAGCAGTGGCAGCAGATTCCTGTCCTGTCCTGTTCTGCCCAGCTTTCACACTCACCTGAGGGAGACAAGCCTTCATTTTGATGTATGATCTCAGGGCATGAGAATGAAAGAAGAGGAGGTTGGAGAGATGGCTCAGCAGGTAAGAGTGCTGGCTGCTCTTCACTGACCACCTGGGTTCAATTCCCAGCACCCACATGGAAGCTCACAACTGTCCGTAACTCCAGTTCCAGGGCATCCGACACCCTCACACAGGCATAATGCAGACAAAATGCCAATGCACGTAAAAATAAATGTATAGAATGAACAGAAGGTGGACGGAAGGAAGAAAAGGAAAAAAACAAAAAGACAATTCTTGAAATGGTCCCAAAGGTAGAGTGACCTTTCTTAGAAAGAACCATCATGAGTGGTCCAGGGGCCACGCAGTGAGCAGAGAACTACCTTGATTTCAACAGAAGGTTCAAGGAAAAAGGACATGCGGGTCAAGTGTGGATCTTCACTTTCACAAATAGATGGGGGCTTTCTCTTTGTCCCCACAACACCTAACAAATATCTACTGTCACCTTTCAGGGGATTTTAGATCTGGTTCCTTCTTAACCATCGACTTTTGTCTTTCAACAGCGTAGTTAACATCGTGTGGACCACGCTTCTGCTTACTCTTGGACCTCACTCGGAAATTCGGGGTAACCCCTTTTCCAAAAAATGAGATTATCAATAGGAGTTCATATTCATGAGATAATTTTCTTCTCAGTTGGCTTAACTAGTGAGAAAAGTTAAGGTTTCATGGGCACATGGTTTCCAGTTCTTTCAAGAGGTACAGTCAAATGCATGGGGAAACCACAAGAGGAAATCTGATAATTAAATACCCTCTCCAGACCACCGGCTTTGCAGAAGTTACTCAAGTATACGTCACCGACCTCAAGTATGTCCACTGGGGCTTGGAGCTCACTTGGGGCTCATATCTATCTTTTCTGCATCAGCTTCACCAAGCAATCCCATGATGTCCGTGAACAGGATGCTAAGGGCCAAGGCCACAGTTCGTCACCATGTGTCACGCATGACTTACGGGCTTCCAGGAGGCAAGAATTTCATTAGGCTTTGTTTGAGAAGCAAAACTTCACACTGAGTTAAAAAGCAGCTTCAACTGTTATAAGAGAAGGAACCATCTGTTGGACTGAAAGGGGAAACTTCTGGGGGGAAGAGGGTGGAAGGGCGGGATAGGAAGGGGGAATAGGGAGGGGTTTGTGACTGAGATGTAACTTGAAGAAAAAAAAATAAAGTATTTATAAAAAAATAAAATAAAAATAGAATCTTTCAGAAATGAGCTTAAGGGACTCTCTCTCTCTCTTTCTCTCTTTCTCTCTCTCCTAGATTAAATCTTTGAGACAAGGGAGAGGAGAAGATTTGAGTTAGAAGGGCAGGTAGGTGGGAGGGCAAGATTGGAGAAAGGTTATACACTAACTTAACTAAATGTTTACTTAATTCCTCTAAGCTTTTTCTTTTTCTTTTGTTTTCTACTTTTTTTTCCTTTTGACATTTCTTTAAACTACCTAAGAGACATCATAAGGAAAAATTGTTAAAATAAAACAATGTCACTTGTAAAAAAAAAAAAGCAGCTTCAAGAATTAAAAGAAAGCCGGGCGGTGGTGGCGCACGCCTTTAATCCCAGCACTTGGGAGGCAGAGGCAGGCGGATCTTTGTGAGTTCGAGGCCAGCCTGGTCTACAAAGCGAGTCCAGGACAGCCAGAGATATTCAGAGAAACCCTGTCTCGAAAAACCAAAAAAAAAAAAAAAAGAATTAAAAGAGAGGAAAATGTGCCTGCTTAGCTGAGTAAATTCCCTAGAGTGCACCCTCCCTCAGCCACTCCCTTCTATGGCTCATACCCAGATGCTACCATTCCAAGTACCTGCATCTCTTCAAAGTCTCAGCTTCAGGGACCATCTTCATGGTGTAAAGCTCATTTTGGGCACCAGACTTTGATGATACCTCAAGCTCTGAGGCCCACAATCCATGGAACCCCTTCATCTCTGATCCTCCACCCCCTCCCATTTTTCTCCCCTTTCTACTCTCCCACCTCTTGACAGTATCACACTGTGACGCCTAGGCTGGCCTTGTACTTGGAATCTTCCTGCCTTGCCCTCCCAAGTACTGGGATCACATGCATTTGCCACTACATCTGGCATGTTATCATTCTTGGAACCAAACAGACTTCAAGAACTCTCTCCTAGTGGCTCACATCTTTAATCCCAGCACTCCAGAGGCAGAAGTAGGAAGACCTGTGTGAGTTCCAGGCCAGACAGAGCTACACAGTGAAACTCTGTCTTAAAAACAAACAACAAAACTAATCTGTCCAGCCACTGGAGTTAGAGCCTTGCCTCTACACCACCCAAACTGCATTTGCTGAGGTCTCAAGGACATCTGCGCAAACCTAAGAGTCACTTTGGAGCCCCTCACCCTCTCACGTTGATCAGCACCATTTGACGTAATTGATCATGTTCTCCTTAAAGTGCCTTCTCCATTTGCAGCTCACATGGCCCTGTCTCTCCAGTCACCCCTTCTCATCCTCCCCTTCCCCCCCACCTCTGAGTACAGAATTAAGAAGTCACCCAAGGCCTGGGTCTTAGGTTTCACCCCTTTTCTAACTGTTATCATCACGTCCTTGGTTTTTCCCAACTAGTTTCATGAATTTTGACGTGTCGCCTGATGATTTCAAGACTATGTTTTGAGATCGATGGCATAACTCTTCTGGTCTCTGTGGTCTTTTCTATCCAGCTACCTGCTTGCGATTTCCATCTGGATGGATAACTAGCATCTCACCATAGCATACTTTCTCTGCCCCTAGACCTCTGCCTCAGTTTTCTTCATCCTATTGATTGTTCAATCTAATCTTCCGGAAGTCATATGTGAATGCATGTACACATGTATGCACTTATGTATGTAGATATGTATTTAACTGCAGCTCAGCCCTTCGAGTCATTCTTGACCCCTCTCCATTTTCAGGGTAAGCCTTGCTACCATGGCCTCAGGGTAGAAGCAGCGCTGGATCGGAGCACTCCCTCCCCACTCCACCATGGTCACCTGAAGCAGCTCTGATCACACCCACTGCTTCTGCCCTCTCCTTTGGCTTCTGCTGGCACAGCTGCCAGCCTCCTCTTCTAGATACACCTCAGGTCATGTCCCCACCTGCCACCGGCACTTCTCGTGGCATTCATCTCACTTTGAAGTAAAGCCAAAGTTCTTGTAATGGACCTAGAATCCTACACTGTGTGCCCCATCCCCCAGGCCCCAGCCATGCTGCTGTAGTTTCCACTTTAGGATCTTGGTACACAATGGTGCCTCTTCTCTCTTTACTTTTCTCATCTATATGATGGGAATAATAGTAGCCCACTATTGAGATCAAGCTGTGTTCTACTCTAATTTGCTCCATATTATATAAAACAGTGATTTGTCATTGTTTTATACAACATGTGCCTTGCCCTAGGAGACTCCATTTCTCACTGTTGTATCCTTTATCTCTCTTATTTACTGTCCCTCTTCACTGGAGTGTCAAGTCCATAGGGTGGGGATTCTGATCTCTTCTGTACCCTGAAACAACCCCGTCATGTATGACAGTGACTTTCACTGTGCCTTTTTAGAGGGAATCGCCATTAGAAGCCAGAAAGGAAAGCTTGGTACTGGATTACTTAGCACAGGGGGTGTGTATAAACAAAGACTAGAGTTCTCTAACCTCAGGCGTTGACAGGGGCCATTGGAGGGGGCCTAGTGAAATCATGTTCATCGCTCACAGGTGGCGATCCCCTCCTGTTTGACTTCAGAACATCATAGAAAGTCTTGGCATGCTGGGTAAGCATGCTTGACCCTATTTGAACTCAAGATCAACAACTATAAAATATTTTTCTTTGATAAAGGAAATCAAGATTACCTAGTCTTAAAACAGTGTTTTTATCTGAGCATGGTGGCATATGATGGCAAATCCAGCACTAGGGAGACTGAGAGCATTGCCATGAGATCGAGACCAACCTGGCTACTGTCTAAGATCTTCTCTCAGAAAACACTGGGATATCTATCTATCTGTCCATCCGTCCATCCATCCATCCATCCATCCATCCATCCATCCATCCATCTATCTGCCTGTCTATCTATCCATCAAGTTATATTCCAGTGTTTTCTCTTAGTGATTTCTGGCTAGAATATTCTCTCCAGTGTTACTATGGAGAAGAACTATCCCATGGGTAACCCTGAGCCTTTGTTGAAGTGGGGTCTATAAACAGGAGACACAACATGAGTCATTCTGGACTTCCCACCAGCTCTAGAAAAAGAACAAGAGAGCATCAGAACAGTTGGCTTAAGAGTTGGCAGTTCACAGCTGTGTAGATTGGCTGGGCGTGGTGGCGCACACCTTTAATCCCAGCACTCGGGAGGCAGAGGCAGGCAGATCTCTGTGAGTTCAAGGCTAGCCTTGTCCACAAAGTGAGTCCAAGATAGCCAGGGATACACAGAGAAACCCTGTCTCAAAAAAAAAAAAAACATGTGTTCATACTTTAGCATTGTCTGGAGTCGCGCTGTTCTGTAGCTGTGGTTGTTTGGTTTTAATACAAATGAACCAAGCACCATGTCCAGTTCGGGTGTGACTGCTGTCCAGTTCTATTGTAGGCAGGGAATGCTCAAAACTGGCTTGGGGCTGCACCTGTACATACACCAGACTACTGCTTCTGGTCTGCAACGAGATAAAGATATGACAGCTGGATTCCCTGTTTAGAAAGGAGTCTTTTTCACGATCCAGTGTTGCCTCTTCCATTCCTGAGATGGACTGGTTTCATGAAGACAGTGAAGAATCTGCCCAGTCCAGGAGTTCACCATGGTACTAGTGAACAAGAGCCTTGGGGCACCTATTCTTCCCTGGCAACAGTCTGATTCTGTAGCCTCTGGCCACCTTCAACTCCAAGCCACACCCTCCTCGTCATCCCATGAGCACACCAAACAGGTTGGCCTGGCTAGACGGTGGCTGAGGTGTCTGCAGAAGAAGGGAAGTACAGTCATATACACACCCAATGACGGAGGCCTGACAGATGTTGGAGCACAAAGGAAACAAGGACCCAGCTTCCTTGTGGCTTAAAGTGTGTATAGGAACTTCGTCGAGGGGAGTTTCCTTGTGGTGGTAACACAGTGCATGGGCCCCTTTCCAGCCCTGAACCTGAGCTTTTGTAAATCCACTGTGTGTGTGTTTCACAGTGTCTGTGTGGAGAGAGGGAGAGAGACAGCATGCACAGATTAAGCCCACATGCCTGTGGAGGTTAGAGAGCAACTCTCAGGCATCTGTTCTTGCCTTCCACCTCTGAGACATGGCCTCTCTTGCTGTTTCTGTGCTCCCTTGCCATCCTCCAGGCTAGCTAGGCCTATTGCTGCTTCCACTGCTGCCCTGAAAACTAGATAGTTGGAGCTGTCTTTATTTCCTGTCTCCCAAAGAAGTGCTGGGGGTACAGTCTTGCGTTTCCACATGCAGCTTTTTATGTGGGTTTCGGGGATCTGAACTCAGGCCATCAGACTTGTGCACCAGACCATTTCCTTGTCCCCAGTGTTGTAAAAACCTCAGGCCCCACAAAAACAGTGTGCCCTGCCTGTGGTAAGTCCTGTGTTCTGTTTCATACACCAGCCCATCAGGTGAGCTCTGTAAGCCAGTGCCCTCCTAGCTGTATCAAATGCATATAATTTCCCATCAGATGAACTGCTGCCTAAGGCTGTATCCTCCTAGCTAAGGGAGATGCAGGCAAGCAGAAGCTCTTTGGGTAAGTTTAAAGTGTGTTTATTGAAGCCGGGCGGTGGTGGCGCACGCCTTTAATCCCAGCACTTGGGAGGCAGAGGCAGGCGGATCTTTGCGAGTTCGAGGCCAGCCTGGTCTACAAAGCGAGTCCAGGACAGCCAGAGCTGTTAAACAGAGAAACCCTGTCTCGAAAAACCAAAAAAAA
>CAJQZJ010033427.1:572001-589844 GCA_907164525.1 Lophiomys imhausi
CTTCCTTCCTTCCTTCCTTCCTTCCTTCCTTCCTTCCTTCCTTCCTTTCTTTCTTTCTTTCTCTTTCTTTCTCTCTCTCTTTCTCTCTCTCTCTCTCTTCTCTCTCTCTCTCTCTCTCTCTCTCTCTCTCTCTCTCTCTCTCTCTCTCTCTCTGAGGCAGGGCTTCCCTGGTTGTCCTGGAACTTGCTCTGCAGACCAGGCTGGCCTCAAACTCACAGAGATCTGCCTGCCTCTGCCACTTAAGTGCTGGGATTAATGGTGTGCACTACCACTGCCCAGCCCAGTGATTTCTTAATATAGATAAATGTATCATGGTTCTATCAGACGAAAATGCTAAGGAAACTGGATGCAGAGTCAAAAGGAACGCTGTCTCTTTTCTGTGAACCTAAACATCTCAAAATAAAAAGATGTTTAGAGAGCAGGAAAAAGAGTCAAGTACAGAGCACCCTCATCCTCGTGAAATGCTGCAGTGAGCAGAACTTACTCCAGACTCATTACTGTTGCTGAAAAGCAAAAGGAGTATCAGTGGAAACAGGGTGAGACCTTCTGATGGGAGATGAACTTCAGATGAAGTCCCCTACATAGAATTAAACTGTGTGGAAATGGCCTTACACCTCGTCCAGAGACAGGGAAAGAGAAGGGGGGAAAGAGAGAACCCTGAGAAAGGGATGGAAGCAGTGTGGCACTGGAGGGTGGTTAGGTTTGGAGTAGTAATCACACCTTGCTACCTCTAGAAAAGGAATTCATGGCAATTTAGGATTATTCACAGTTATGTGACAGGAGTTTGGAAAGGGAGAATGGGTCAAAACCAGGAGAGAGAAGCTGCAGAAAATGAAGGCAGCTGAGCAGCGAGTGCACTCTGGGCTCCCTTCTCAGTCTTACCTTTCATATGAGGCATCAGGAAAATGACCACCAAGGCGCAATTTTTATTTAGTTATTTATTTTTATTTTATGTGTATGACCATTTTGCCTGCATGTATGTACGTGTACCACGTACACCTGGTGGCAGCAGAGATCAGAAGAGGGTGTTGACCCCCTGGAATGGGAAGTATAGAAGAGCTACCATGTGGGTGCTGAGAACTGGACCCCAGTTCTCTGTGAGCACAAAATGTGCTCTTAAACACTGAGCCATCATCTCTCCAGCTCCGTGAAGGCGTTTTCTAAAGCATCAAGCTATCCTGGCAGTACGAACGATCCTTGCTTGCAGTGCCCAGCTGACCTGGTGAGAACGCTCATCCCTTGGGCCAGGCCTGATGGTGTGGGCCAGCCCGCTGAGGCAGCACTGTACAGACTGTAGCAAGGAGGGGATCACGTCTCAGCACACGCTCTGACCACGCTGAACATGTAATCATGGAAATCACAGCTTGCCTCTTGAGTGCTGGCTCAGCAGCCCAGAACCTTGTAATCCACCATTGGACAGCCTATCGCCCAGACAGTCCTGTTCGGGCTGAACTTATGCTTACTCTGTATTAACCTCACACAGGGGTGGATGTCAGGAGGAAAGAGGCATCCAAGGACAAAGTGTCTGGGGGCAACCGGCAGAGAAGAGGTTGAGGAAAACCAGACAGCCATCTTGGAAGAGACCCGAGTACTCAAGATTGCACTAGAGCATTTAAACACTAACAAAACTGACAAAACAAATTGGATAGTTGCTTGCTTGATTGAGGAACTCAGGATGGCGGTAGACGACATTCCGTGGGTAGCAACAGCACTGGTTGAAATTCAAGTACAGTTGGTTTTTGTTGGCCTGCGTTGGGGGAAGACAGAAAGCTGGTCGTCAAAGGTAGAAGCAGGCATCTTCGTGGAACATCACTGAACTTGGCTTCTCCATGGGAACAGTGATGTGATAGGTGACATTTTAAAAATTAAAACTACATTTATGTATGTACATGCGTGAATGTGTGGGGGAGGCATGTTTATGCCATGGCACAGCACATGTATGGAGGTCAAAGACAGCTTTTTGCCTGTGGCACTGTGTGCTGTGTCAGTTGGTACCAGTGATTTTGTTTATCTCCAATTAAGAGCTAGTCCATGGTCAAGCAGGGGTTGTGAGAGCACAGGATGTGGGTGGAAGGAGGGGAAAAAAATGAGCAGGTGTGAGAGGAGAAAGGTCAGTGAATTCCTTGCCACTCAGGCAACCTCAGCGACTAGTCTATGCCTCCCGGCCCGCAGGTTGGAATGGCTTGGTGGGAAGGGATGCTTGAGTAATGAATACATGCTGAGGGCCATGCTAACAGGCAGGCAGGCCTGTAATGTTAGATTCAGGTCTAACACAGTAGGAGACACCTTGGCATCAGGCTACACAGTCCTGGGGAAAGGGAAGGAACTTCCGACAGAGAGGAGTTAAAACAAAGACAAAGAAGTGTCAATCAGGTTCCTCAAGTTTGAACTCGTAACCAAAGGACCCTCTGGCCTTTGCTGCACTTTTGCTATATGGCTTTCCTTTTCGAAGCATGCGTTTCACTTCTGTCTTGGTGACGTCACTCATTAATGTGGAATAAGTGTACCTCTCCCAGAGGCAGGGCTGCCTGAGATTACTTAGCAGAAATCACGCCACTGTGCTTGTTTTTTTTTTTTTTATTAACCTTAAAGATTTTTTAAAATTATGTTTATGTGTGTGTGCGCATGTGCAAGTGCACCTATGAATGCAATTGCTCATTGAGTCAGAAGAGGGTGTTGGGTCCTTTGGAGCTGGAGTTATGGGCATTTGCGAGCTGCCCAATGAAGGAGTTCACAACTCCTCCTGCAGCCTGGTCCTCAGGACTAAGTTAAGGGGTGCTCTTAACTACATCTATACATCTCTCCACCCCCCACCCCACACTTGTTAATATTCACTCTATTTAAACCTTCTTAGGGTGAACAGACACAACTCCACACCATGTAAAATTGCTGGGTTTCTATTTTCATAAGCCGCAGGTCTGGGAGAGTTGCTCTTCCTGCAGACTGGGTCCTTGTGTGCCTCAGGATAAAACCTCTTCTTTATCCCTCCCTCACCATCCTCTTGGGTGCTAGGTGTCCCGTTTTGGCCTTAATAGAGGCTGGGATGTCTATTCAAGCTGTAGTAAACTCAGGGGAAACTTCAAATCTGATGAAGGTAGCAACTTTCAACCACTTTGCCCACCACTCCTTTGTGGTAACTAAAGGCTTAACATTTGCTCCTCAATCAGACCCTGTGAAGGGGGTGAGGTCGCAGCTATCCAGGTCAAAGTTATCTGGTGCCTCCAAAGTTTTTTTCTGAGGAATTCCAATTAGAAACTCTTTATAGGTTCAGTTTATGATTTTAGAGAAGGAGGCAGAGACTTAGGAAGATAAGCAGGGAACCAGGGAGTTAGAAGGAGGCATTTGCAAACCCCAAGCTTTCCTGCCATTTCTAGTTCCAAAATGCCTCGCCTGGTCTCCAGTTGACCCACCCCATGCATTGGATGGAGCACGGTGTATCACATCTGCCCTGTTAATGCAACCTTACTTTTCCCTTCTGGTCTATCTTAAGTCCAAGAGAAGTTCTCATCAGTAGCTAAACGCATTTACAGGCTGAAAGGAAAATTTTCACATGCATTGCTAGTCAGGGAGCCCAGTCATTCAAAAGCAGCTCCATTGTGATCAGTGAGCTACTGAGACCACCACACAGGTGTGTACGCTGTGTCCGTGTGCCTGTATTTCCCACATGTGAGTGCACATGTGTATGTGCACATGCGGAGATCAGGAGCCAGTCCTGGGAGTCCGTCCCTGCCTTGCACCTTGTGTGATCCAGGGCCCCTTGTAACTAACCATGACAGGCTAGCTGGCTACACGATCCTGGGGATCCCCATCTCTCCTCTCTCCATAGGAGCGCGGAGATCGCAGATGTCATCAAGCCCCGATTTACGACAGTTCTGGAGATTCAACTCCAGAGTCTCGTGCCAATACTATGAGCACTTTGCTCAATGAGCCAAGGTCTCCCTGTAGCCCAGGCTGGCCTCGAGCACTGAGATTGCAGATGTGAGCCTCCACACTCAGATTCTTATAAGCAGTCTTACACATCAAGACTTCTCATTTGCTTCTCTCTGAGCCCAGGCCACTTCTGTGCTAAAAGATCTGAGTAACTCTCATAATCTAGCTCTGTAAAGATAAAGTTTGCTAACAGAGAAGACCACAATTTGAAGAAGGTTAAAAAAAAAAAATCAGTCTATTGGAGCAACTTTGTGATCCCAGCAAGTCAGGAGGCCGAGACAGGAAGATCACAAGTTCAAGGCATACCTGGGCTACAGTGAGATCCTGTTTCAAAATAAAAGAGTTCAAAAAAAAAAAAAAATAGCCAGGTAGATGTAGCTCAGTTGGTAGAGTATTTGCCTAGCATGGTGGAGGACCTAAATTCAACAAGTAACAAACAAATAGCACTGGATTATCCTCAAGAAACAAACCAGTCAAAGGTGTTATGAGTAGATGCCCATTCTTTAAACCTTTTAAAACGTTTTATGTCATAGAACCACATATACGTCACACAAGATATAAAGGGTTACAAATATTCAGATTTTATTATAAATAAAATACTGTTTTCTTTTTAAACATAAAAAATGCCAAGTGTTGCACTTTATTGACCTCCCTGGGGGGAAGACTGTAGAGATTAAGGCAAACAGCTAAAGTGAAGGCACATTTAAAAGGGCCACAGTTGGAATCAAAAGGAAAATTCCATGGGGGGTGAGTGGGAAAAATAAAACAATCTATTCCATGTGACAGCCAGCATTCTACAGCCGCCATCCTGTCAATTTAATTATAAAATTGCTGGAACTATACAATAAAACAATGGTTGTGTTGCAGGGGTGTAATAAGGTATCATCTTGTAAATAACTTTCATTTTTTAAAAATAAATTTCTGCTTAAAAATATGCCATAAAAATGGACAAGACAAATAAACCAAAGTGAAACACCCCACCCACCAGTGCCCAAGGACCTGCTGGGGTGGAGTTGACCCAAAGGACGCTGGTTGTGTTTCAGCCATCTTCCTGTAACTGTGACCAAAAGGCGTAAGTTAAGGGTGGGGGAACTAGCCAATCAGGGAACACTCAGTAGAGGAACTAGCCAATCAGCACTGAACTTGGTGAGGAAGAGCCCGGCCTCTGCTAGAGCAGTAAAGGCCTCAGAGGACTAAGGGCAGAACCTCAGGGGTACCAAGGTACTCATGATAACCTCTGTACACCCTACAGAGGAGACAGACTGAGCAGAGCCTCCTCCCTGTCATCAGTAGCATGGCGCCCTAAAGCGCTCCCTAAGAAAACTGACCCATCCCGCTCAAAGAATGGCCAGAAAACACATTTCTACAACGGTGTGCCAACAGTGTGCAAGAGTCCCTCCGGTCAGTAAACTCTTCCTGTCAGCCTGTCAGCTGCTCTGGGGCAGGCATTGGGAACTGCACGGAGCTGCAGCTTAGATGGTCAGGGCTACAGGGAAGACCCCAACTGCCCTCTTCGGTCTGGTTGTGGGGGTGAGCAGGCTGATACTAGGTCCGACAATGAAGGTGATGCAAACACGAGGCAGAGGCAGAGCAAAACACTGCGGAACAGGTACGACTCAGAGAAGGGATGTAAAAGGAGGTGTCAGGTTCCTTGTGGCAGCCAGAAGGAAAACCGAGCAAAGATGTGAACAGACAGTGCCATTCTAGGAGGGCCGGGAATATTTACATAAATTCCTTACTCTATAATCATGATAAACAAAAAACCATTCACACAAAAAATATAAATTTCAAATAATTAATAGCACCAGTGTGTCAGATAATAGTTTCTTTCCCCCTGCTTCGCAAAGTACAAAATTGCATAGTGTTAAAGGCTAAATGTGAATCTCAGAGGCAGATAGGTAGGAGGAAGGGGCGCATGGCAAAGAACTGTCACAGTGTGGTCCTAAGGAAGCCACAGAGCTGAGGGTCAGAGGTTGAGAAGCCCACTAGGAAATGCCACGCACAGTTCTTCCCTCTCCACACAGAGGAAGGGCCTAGAGCGTAGAGCCACAAAGTGCAGGAACTAGGTGCTGTTGGCAACTGTGTGAGATACTGAGCAACAGCATTTGCCACCAGGATCTGGTGAACAAGGATGCATTTTGAAGAGTTCTAGAAAAATGGAAACCTCCGAAGAGAATTGGAACTACAAATGTTAGATATTTCTCCAAGAAAGACAAAGAAATGCATATATGGAATCCTGGTGATACAGGCTATATCTCAGTTTCATCCACTTTCCAGAAAATACGAGGAAAAGGAGATTTGCTTTTCTTTCAGTGGCCAAGATCGTAGAGACCAACTGTTTGACAGACACTTTAACACTAACAAAGCTCCAAGAATTAGTTAGACTTGGGGGGAAAAAAAAAAAAAAACCTTTAGTGGTTATCACATCCCTGTTTCTTCTGCATTAAGTCCCATTTATAAAAATATTAAAAGCTATCTAGTGTAGTGGTAAGTGCAAGCTGCCCATCCAGACTTTTTATCAGCTGCCTGAGGATTTGAAAAGTTTATCTTCCTAGTCAATTAATGCAGGGGAAAATCCTAAGTGTCTTTGAGCCACGTTCTCTTGGAGACCCACACCAAACTGCGCTCTTACCCAGGATGGCTCAGAGTCCTTTACTCAAACAGCTAGCCTGAGTGATGAATGGCTACCAGCATTCTAAGTGACCAATACCTTTGGCACATGATGTTTATTTCTTTTTGCTTCAAGGAGGAGGCAGAAGATGCACAGGCATTTTCTTTACCCACAGAGCGGACACACTGGCCATCTCAATGCTACGGTGAGGAGCCAAACATTTCCTTCATACGAGTGTGAGTACTGAGATAGGTTTTGCTGGTGCTGAGAGAGGGGAGGGGGCTGGGTCTGTTCTGGTATAAAGAGGCTCACGTGATGTATGTGTGCTACTGGAGGATGCCGTGACCTCAGGCAAACCAGGAAAGTTCCGGTAAGGTCGTGACATGACTCGAAGAGACTTTATTAGGCAGAACCCTTTGTTCCTGGTTAAGGGTGTTTAACTTGCTTCTCTTTAAACTCTGACTTTTCTTGGTTCAAAAGGACAGTGATGGAGAGCAGCAGAGAAGGGGGTCTGAAAAGTGTAATCTTTGTGTCAAGGCACTGTGACCTCATGGGGCCCCTGTCAGGGCCCTGCCTTGCAGCCCTGCCATCACTAGGGCTTCTCAATGGACGGGGTGTTGAAGCAGCCGGTCGGCAGGGTCTTCTTGATGTCCTCCAGGTTGTGAATGTCCTTTATGATCTCTTCTATGTCTCGGTTATAGTCCATGATGGCTGCCTCCTGCTTCCGGGCTTCGCTCTCCAGGTCGGACACCTTCCTGTCCAGGTCGCTGACCTTCATTTCATCCTTGGCTTTGTTCAGGGTGCCTTCGATCTCACTGAGCTTGTTCAAGTCCACTGTGTCCAGCTGTCCTGTAGAGTTGGGAAGTGCACAAAAAGGAACAGGCTCATTCCGTGAGAACTGGAACACAACTCCTAAGTGCCCCCTGCTTTGTCACTTTGTCATGAGCTAAGGCCAGCAGCTGCCCCGACGCAAAAGCAGCCTGACCTGCAGGTGCCACTGTAACCAACAAGCGTGGATCAGAGCCTAACACTAATATTAGAACAGTTTTTTTTTTTTTGAGAAAGTGTTTTTCATGGAGTATTTTCTTTAATTTTAATATTTATTATGTATTACTGTGCATGTGTGTGTACATGTGTGTCTGCATGTGTGCCATGGCACATATGTAGAGGTCAGAGGACAACTTGCAGGAATTGGTTTTCTCTCTTTCCACCATGTGGGTGCCAGGGACTGAACTCAGGTCGTCAGGTTTGGCAGCTAATACCTCCACCCACTGAGCCATCTCTCTGGCCCTAGTAGAATGTTTTCTAAATGCCCAGGTACCATGTCTTAGCCCTCATTTATGCTTGAGAAGGCCATTTGGTAACACTCAATCCTCTTTGTAGGTTCCTATGTGTAATCTGTGGACCATTTCAGTGTCATCAAAGAATATAAAAGTCTCTAAGACAGAAGCACACGTCCTCAACTCCTAGGTTTCAGGGAAGGTGGGCTGGTTTGGGGGGTCCCTTCCTGTTTGTAAGAGTTAGACACTACTAGGATCGTTCCAATGGAAAATGGTCAAGGTTGAAATACTGAGATAATGTCAGCAAAGGTTTGCTCTAAATTCGGCAAGAAAAAAAAAGTTTCTTTTGAAAGAAGATGCTCCATTGCAAATAAAAGCAGACAGAAAGAGAAGCAGTTTCCTGAGAGCAGTTTGCCTCACTGGCTCTCAGATGGCCAAGAATTATTAGCCTGTGTTTGTATAACTTAGGTGATAAAGCAGGACGGAAAGCCCCTCTTTAGGTCACTTTCATTCCAGGCTCATCTGCTGGCACATAATTTATTATTATTATTGGTCTTTGAGACAGATAAAATATATTCCTCTCCCCCTTAAGAAAAAAAAAAAAAACATAAAAAAGCTCCCCAGGCTCCAATGAGTATTTTACCCCTCATGATGGAGTCTGGTGACAAAAGGACCTGAATCCTAAAAAGAGATCTGCTCTCTATCAAACTGGATTAAAAGGAGAGTTCAGTGAGTTTATACTTCTTTGAAAAAAAAAAACAAAAAGTTCTTTTCTCTTCTGGCGTAAAAGTTTTCATTTCATCAAGTTGGCAAGTGGAGAGAATTCTGAGCAGTAGAGCGTGGCTAGTTTCAAGGATTCTTTTATCCAACATGGAGTCCTATTAAAAACTCCATCAGTAGGAGGATTAAGGGCAAATGACTGTTCCTTGATGAACCTTGACCATAAGTGACACCCCTAGCTGGCCGCTCATCTTTAAATGTGAAGACCATGGTGTCCTATTCAGGGCTGAGGCCAGGGAAGGCACTCAAGGTACCTTGAACGTAATCAAGTCCCAATTCCTTTTGGCTATGGGGTTGACAGTCTGTCAGTGCTGTGGTGCTGCAAGCTGCCCTTAGACGGTTCTGCCAAGCAAGACACACTGTACGAGGCATCTTTAGACAGGCAAGAGCTAGATAAAACATCAATACTAATGCATCAACAGATGCTCTTAGAGAATTTCGCATGACTCTGACTGGGCCAGTGGAAGCAGACCTGAGAGCGGGCACTGTAATAACTCTTCCTTACCCAGCTGCTCCAAGAGGTCCGTCAGTTGGCTGAGGAGGCTGCTAACAGAGTTTTTGGCTTTTCTGGCATTGAGCTCCGCTTCCTGAGCAGCCTGTGAAGCCTGCAGGGGAAGAGGATAAACAACATGAATACTTCTGACTCTGTGTTTTCATCTTCTCTAAATATTTTCCCCCAGTGAGCCAGCACATCTATTTTTGGATGTGTTACTCTTCTCTAAGTGATGAATCAGAGCCTCTCACTGCAGGTTTTGGGGTGGTACCTTCAGGTGGAGCATGTTATTTCTTTTTTTTTTTTTTTTTGGTTTTTCGAGACAGGGTTTCTCTGTGTATCCTGGCTGTCCTGGACTCACTTTGTAGACCAGGCTGGCCTCGAACTCACAAAGATCCGCCTGCCTCTGCCTCCCAAGTGCTGGGATTAAAGGTGTGCGCCACCACCGCCCGGGAGCATGTTATTTCTAATGCATAGAACAGTCCTTGATTTTTGTTTGGCTTTGTTTTGTTTTTGGTTTTGAGACAGTCTTACTATGTAACCTAAGCTGGTCTCAAACACGAGATCCTCCTGTCTCAGCCTCTGTGTGCTGGGACTATAGCTATACATTGCCATGTCTGGTGCTCTCTCAATGACATCTGCGGTCAGAAGATCAACTTCTCCCACTCAACAGTACATGGGGGCAAACACGCGATAAAATGCGTTAAGTAGAAACAGGTTTTTTTTTTCTTTTCTTGAGTATAGGAACTGTGGATATTCTTAGAGATGTCCTATTCTTGGAGAGTATTCACAAGCAAAGTGAGGCTTTTCTGAAAATTCTCAGCCAACCTATCAACACACACACACACACACACACACACACACACACACACACACACACACACACACACACTCATTCTCTCTCTCTCTCTCTTACTTACTCACTCACTAATGGATATTTTCAAAGTCACCCAAAGGTAAACATATTTGGTAAAGTTCCATGAAAACTGAACAAACACACGGAGCATGAATCACCGGAAGCAGCGGTGGAAAAGGAAGTGTCTACATATCAGAAAGCAGATGCTTTCACCAACAAATCCAAGCCGGACAGAAATGAGTGGCTTTGCACTCCCTACCAGTAGTTATTTTTCCTAGTTTTGGGGTCAAGACAAAGCAAACATTTGGGAATCAAAACAATGTGAAAAATTTAAAAACAGAAAAATAAAATTAACTCAGTTCAAATTGCAGCTTCTGTCAGAGCCCGCACAGGCCTCCTGTAAGTTTCTGGGACATAGGATTCTGCTGGGTTTAACCTGTGGCCTTTGGAATTTTCCAAAAAGAACCACAACCCTTCTGGTTGAAGAGAATTAGACTCAGGCAATACTAGATGAACACTGGACTTTCAAAACTGATATAAACACATAGGGATAATATATGAGGGGAGAGCTTACCTTATGGATCAAAAATAAGAAAAGAGGGGTCTTCTTTCCTTACCTTATGGACCAAAAATAAGAAAAGAGGGGTCTTCTTTCCACTCTTTTGTTTTAGTTTGGATTTTCGAGACAGGGTTTCTCTGTGTAGCCCTGGCTGTACTGGACTCACTCTGTAGACCAGGCTGGCCTCAAACTCAGAGATCCTTTTGCCTCTGCCTCCTGAGTGCTGGGATTAAAGGCGTGAGCCACCATGCCTGGCTTTCTTTCCACATTTTGAATTAAACCCGTATCACTTTTTGAAACTCATAAATATGCATCCTTTACTTTACCTTTTCAACATGCTTTAAATACAATGCTTCCATCAGAATAAAATCAAGACGGTTGGCAAGATGGCTGAGTGAGCAAGAGTACTTGCCACTAAAGTTGATGTCCTGAATTCTAGCCCCAGAGTCTACATGGTGGAAGGAAAGAACCAATTCCCAAAAGTTGTCCTGAGAGCTCCATATGTGCATTATGGCACTCATGCATGCACACACATAAAAGAAATATATCTAATTTTAAAAATGAAGTCCAGAGACTCTGCATATAAGAGAGAAATACTGAGTTTTGCTTCATGGTAATTTCCATTGAGACTCACTTTTGCATTAAAAAAAAAACTACAGGACAATCCAACACAAAGTTTAAAAATTCAGCTGTTTAGTTAGGCATGGTGGTGCACACCTTTAATCCTAGCCCTTGGGAAGCTGAGATAGGAGGATTTCTATGAGTTGAAGGCCATCCTAGTCTACATAGAGAGCTCCAAGTCAGCCAAGCCTACATAGCAAGACCACCCTGTCTCAAAAAAAAACAAAACGAAACACTTCAGCTGTTTGCATAGAGAGGTGTACAAAATTTAATTAGTATCACTTCCCCAGACATTGTATTTCTCCTTTCTATCCCAAAGTAAACATGACCCACAGCAAGAGGCTCTGTTTTGGGGGGGCCTGAAAAAAAACTAGGCTTCTTCCTGACCCTGCAAGTGAGTAAACAGGCTGATACACACCGCTCCTACGACTGCAACACAGGAGAGGGATATTCATACCACCCTTCCAGTAACTTCCTTCCAACACAAAATGTAACACGAACGAACAGCACGGGCCCTCATCCTCCCCGTACCACATAGTCAGGAGGTATGCATGGCACCACAGAAGGCACTAAGTGAAAGCAGGTAAAAGGCTGGTGTGTTTCCCTGTGGTGGGAGGGAAAGCCTCACACGTCTTCTGTAAGAAACTGGTCTTGGCTCTACAGAGCAAGCAGCTGGGAAAACTACGAAAGAAATTGACTTTTCATTGCATTCTCCTTTTTCAATGATTTAAATTTTATCCCATGTATGAACTACTTCAAACGACATTAAACACACACACACATACACACACAAATGTGTTTTGTTTTGTTTTTTAACTGTTCTAAAACTCCAGCTGCAGGAGAAATGTTTTGCTTCTAACTGAGAAGCTTTGGGACAGGGCAATTGTGTAACATCAACACCTGGCAGAGGGGCCAAATTCTTTGTCCTCTACGTAAGCTAGTGACCCAGTTCTTGACCAGAAAATGCAATACACACTGAAGTTCACATGAGAAGGGCATTTGGGGGGGCTTTGCCAGTGAGCATCCCCCCACTCTGCCTCTGAACAACAGCGGGGAGCCTCTTACCATCCCCGCCATCATCATGTCCTGGTCAGCATCATCCTGCTTCCTCTTGAGCTCATTCTCTGCTTCCTCCAGCTGCCTCAACATGCTGTTCACCTCATTATCCAGATCAGTGACCTCGGCGAAGGTTCTCTCGGCGTCCGCCCTGGTGCTGGTTGCGTTCTAGCACAGAAGAAGCAACTGCTGATGGGAGCAAACCAAAGACCCAGGCAGCTCGCCCTTTCCTAGAGCACACTCCTACCCCCTTTTGGGATTTGTACAATGGCTGAAAGTGCAGTCCAGAAAGAGCATGACAATGACACACAGTATCATGACACACCTCACCATTTATGGGGTTCTCTTTAGAAAAAAAAAAATCACTGTCAAACACAACAACATTTTATATACATTTCCATTTGTGCTCTCTTCTTTAATCTTTGAAATTTCCTGTTCTGTTATAACCATGTTTAGCTGAGGTCACACACAGAGAACAGATGAAAATGTATTGTGAACACTTTCTATCGGTTATTACACTCTTTCACTTGGATATATGTTAAATTCAAAGCCTGCCTTGACTATTCTTGTAAGTTTACGGCCATGTACAAAAGACCACATTTTAAAATGTGAGCATTTTATGAAACCGGATCTATCTAAAACCTAACCCTTTTAAAGAAAGTAAAAATTTCTGTGATTCTCAGACATTTAATTTTAAAATAAGCTCGGATCTTTCCTTAAAATAAATAAGATGAATCTTTAAATAAAAATGAGCCAGCCTGAAGAAATTCCTCTTTACAGTGAGTGTAAAAAGCCTCTGCAGTGGCAGCCATGGTAGCTCTACGAAGGGTCCGTTTTTTTGGGAGAGGAGGGAACTTTTGTGGGCGCGGACTCGGAAGTATTCTAAGACCACCCACTTCTTTACAACTCAGATCTGACACTGGGACGGTAGGAAGTCCTTTTACTGATCTCTTCAGTCAGTGTACTTAGATATTCTCATGTGTATTGGCAAGAAAAGAAACAGTCAAGGATGGTTCCAACTGTTCTGTGTGAGACGCATGGGCGGGGGCTGGACAAAGGGAAGAGCTCACCTTCTGCACTGCGCTGGCAATCCTCTCTGCCTCATGGGCTTTGTTCTTGGCCTCCGTGGCGTCAGCTGCTGCATTGCCCAGTGCCAGCTGTGCCTCCCTTGTCTTCTCATTGGCTTCAGCTATGGTCCGGTTGATGGCGGGAATTCTCCTTAGAGCGTCCTCCGCAGCCGTCTTGTTATCGTTTACACGTCTATCAAAGTCTAAAATGAGTTCGAGATACATAGTTGAATTGAGATGCCAAGATGAAAAAGGGGACCCTTTTACAAAACTGCAACTGGATTTTGTTTTATAAGCGATAAAAAAATCAGTGTTAAAAAAAAAAGGACAAGTGGGGCTGAAATCTCAGGAGAGGAAAGAAAACACACAGCCCTGTGCAGAAGGTTTTCCAGGACCCATGCCACACGAATGCACATCTGTTTCTGAGAAGAGTCCTACTTGAAAAGCTACCGCCATGCACAGCCCCAGCACATCATTGCTTCAGCCAGTGTCTTTAGTGTCAACTGTGGGTTGGGGGCAGCATGACCCTTCTGACAAATGGGAAAACCAGCGACTGAAAGCCTTATTTGTGGAGCAGGAATTCAGACAGACCTGCTGACACTGGAGCTCACACTGGCAGCTACGATGCCTGCAAACCCTTGTCATTTATAGAACCTGACACGAATCAGCCCCTCAGTGAACTGGGCATGTTTCTTTAAAACAAAGAATTACATATCAGAAGCATAGAAAACAAAAGACAATCTCCATTTATCATTGAAAGTTAGTCGAGTGATGGTGGCACACACCTTTAATCCTTTAAACAACACTCAGGAGGCAGAGGCAGGTGGATCTCTGAGTTCGAGGCCAGCCTTGTCTACAGAATGAGTTCCAGGACAGCCAAAGCTACACAGAGAAACCCTGTCTTGAAAAAGAAAGGAGAGAGAGGGAGAGAGAGAGAGAGAGAGAGAGAGAGAGAGAGAGAGAGAGAGAGAGAAAGAAAGAAAGAAAGAAAGAAAGAAAGAAAGAAAGAAAGGAAGTCAGCTAAGTAGGCTGACTGTAGTGGCATCAGTTAGTCTAATGTGAGACTGCCTTCCCATTCACGGGTTTATGAAGAATGCAGCGTAAAATGACAGAGGCACTCTGATTTTTCTTTCAAATACGCGAGCTACAGGTTTGGTGAGATCCTGCCTCAATAAATAAAAGTGAAGAGCCATCAAGGAAATACCTGAAGTCAATTTCAGGTCCACACATGCATGTGCACATACCCACAGATACAAACATACATACATCCCACAAACATGTAAACACAAACACACACACACACACACCACACACTAGTAGAGTGTGGAGGATTAAGTAAATATGGTAAAAGATCATGGTTAACTACTGGATCTAAATAGTCAGTATATGGGATTTACCACACTATTTTGGTCAGAGAGAATCATGCTAAAAACAAAATGGAAAAGTGAATCAGTGACCACCTCGGCAGAGGACATGCAAAAGGGGCTGCTCCCTGAGCCTCACATACCTTTCAGGTTGTTCAGAATGTCATTGGCTTCTTGTAAGGTATTTCGTCCCTTTTCAGCAGCTTCTTCAGCAAGAGCCTTGGCAGCGTCAGCTCGAGCTAGGAGTTGGTCAGCAGTCTGCAAATGCAGGGGCAGGTCAGAGGACAAACCTTCCTAGGTTAGCCTTCCCCCAAAATAGACAAGCCCCTCCCAGTCACAGGGCAGAGACTGAGGCATACAGAGAGGCCCCAGGCTGGACATGGCTCATACCTGAGCTGTTTAAACTGCTGCCTCAAGAAATACAGCCAGCAGCAAACCAAACTGACCTGCTGTTCAGCTTTTCCCTTCTCTAGAAGGTTCTTTACTTCGTGTTCCTTCCCTCTCATGTCTTCCCGAAGGTCTTCATAATCCTTTAGCTTCTGGTCGATCAGACGGTCCAGATCTGCAGCTTCTTTCTTGATTTTATTTGCTTCATTCTGTGACAAACATGTAAGGTCACTAATTTTAAATAAAATGAAAATGAATGACAAGGTAGTGTAGGAAACCTGTAAGAATTAAGGCTCGATTGACAGTTTTAAAAGACAGCAGAGGTTTATGGACTTAAAAAACAACTACAACAAGTATACTTGAGTGATCTTCCAGTGTTTTCTGTACTTAGATGAGTTTTTCACAGCTCAATCAAGGTGAAGAATAGTGTATCCACAAGACTCTCCTAGGGTTCCTGTCAAGTAACTCTGTTATCCCTCCCCTCTCAACTGTCACCATACCAGTCACGTCTATTTCCACATTTTCTACACATGGACAGACTGCATTAGGTGTCTGAAGAGACCTAAACCTTGTGACACCTAAGATACAAGAAATAAGACAGCAAATTTCAAGCTCAGTATTAAAAATATTTATATGGAGGCTTCCTATGAGGAACCATGGTTACAATGAAATAAAACACCACCAACTCCTGAATACTCTACCTGCCCCCAACAAAGCTGGTATTCTTCTTGTTCTTTAGGTATCACTTACACAATGCCTAGGGGGAAGGCTCTAGCCATATCGCACTTCAAGTAACTCAACTGCATCACAGTCTGGACTTACATGGACCATCTAGAGGAAGTATTCATATCACCAAAGTAGTCCTTGCTCCTTCACCTCTATAATTGTTTTACTCATTAAGTTTATTTGCTAATTAAAACAGAGCTCACCTTTACCGGTGAGTGGGGTATAGGTCTGGAAGGGAGAGGCAGGACAGTCAAAAATGGCTCTTACCCAGACCAGAAGGACGGGGACATGATGGGATTACAGTGAGTAGAGCCTTTGCACACATACCTCCAGCACCTCAGAGTCCACAGGGGTCAGCTGGGCCACACTGGCATAGATCTCTACAGCCTTGTCACTTGCTCGCTTGGCTTCCTCATGGACTCGGGCAGCCTGCTTCTCCAGGTCCTGAGAGATGTTCTTTGCTTGTTCATACCTAAGGAACAAATGATGTAATTCAATTAAAAAAACAAATAATTGGGGTTTTTTTAAACATCTTAATATTAACCAGAAACAATCTAATTAATATCACTGGGACGACATCTCCAAAAACCTCAAGGGAAATGTTGTACCAAAGCTCTAATTTTGATGCTAACACTTAGCTAAACATTGCATTTCATTTTTTCAATTCTGTTTAGCTTAGCATATATAAACTGGGCATCCGTAACCCCAAATCCCAACTCTGAAACATTTTTAGTACTATTATAATACCACACCTAATTTCCATGTGATGGCTACTATCAAACTGCAGATGCACTACAAAAACTATATAACATTTTAGGCCATGTGTACACAAACATAAATGAACTTTATGTTTAGACTTGGGTCTCATCCACAATCTTATTATATATGCAAATACTCAAATATATATAAAACCTAAGTCCCAAACACTTCTGGTTCACAAGCTTTCAGATTAGAGACCTTCAGCTTACGTATCCTCACTTTAGACCTAGGTAAATGTTGGCAACTCAGCGTATTTTCTCCACTTACTCTAGCACTTTCTCTCTTCGGTTTCCATGTATGAAGAATCTTAAGCACGTGGCTAGTCCACTGTACCACCTTCTGCAGTGGCAGAGCTCAGAGTGGCTGCACAAGCCCTCCCCGAATCACACCACCGTCTGGAAGTGTGCTGAGCCTCACAGCGCATGGGCGCATTCCCCAAATCCACAGCACTTGATCCTTCACAGGACAGGACTGGGAACCGCCTCCCCAACCCACTCACTTCCTATTAAGCTCTTCAATCTCCAATGCAGTTTGATTTTCTCCTGCCAGGGTCCTCAAGAGCAGATTATATGCCTCAGCCGAAGTCTCATTGGCTGTGTTTGCCACTCGCACAATGTCATCAGCTTCCTGTTTATGGCTGTACATGTAAGAAAGGGAATATTAAGAATAAACCATGAAACATGCCATTCAATAGGGAAAGAAGTAAGATTTCGGTAACATTTACTTTGTTATATTTACATATACTAATATGGGCAGAGATCTAGGAATACTGGAAAGTCCCATTTGAGTTTCACAAACATTTCTGGCAGCTAAATTTACAAAAAGCATCTGTAAGCTGAGAAAAGAATATTTTCTAAGAAACTCAGTGGCATAAAACTCTACAGGGCAAATTTGTGCTTCCTTAGAAAAAATTGCTTTTTGATTTGGGTGTGCTGGGGTAGCTCCTAGCACTGGGGCAGGAGGATTAGGAGTTCCAGGCCAGATGAGTAACAAAGTGAAATGTCTCAGAGAACAGGGAAGGCACAGCCGGAAGCAGGAAACTAACTTCAGAATATGAGCACATTACATATAACACTGGGCTACCCAGAAACCTTGTATCTAGTCAGCAACAGAAACCCCAGGCCTGATCTTTATCATACAGTATGCTGGTCTACACGGTTACTGCACTACATAATATCTACACGGTTACTACACAGTCTCTACACAGTTACTGCATAGTCTCTACACAGTGACTACATAGTATATATACAGTTACTGCATAGTCTCTACACAGTTACTGCCAAGTCTCTACACAGTGACTACATAGTATATACACAGTTACTGAACAGTCTCTACAGTGACTACATAGTATATA
>CAJQZJ010033427.1:590841-642427 GCA_907164525.1 Lophiomys imhausi
ACTACATAGTATATATACAGTTACTGCACAGTCTCTACAGTGACTACTTAGTATATATACAGTTACTGCACAGTCTCTATAGTGACTACATAGTATATATACAGTTACTGAACAGTCTCTACAGTGACTACATAATATATATACAGTTACTGCACAGTCTCTACAGTGACTACTTAGTATATATACAGTTACTGCAGTCTCTATAGTGACTACATAGTATATATACAGTTACTGAACAGTCTCTACAGTGACTACATAGTATATATAGTTACTGCACAGTCTCTACAGTGACTACATAGTATATATACAGTTACTGAACAGTCTCTACAGTGACTACATAGTATATATACAGTTACTGCACAGTCTCTACATAGTCCCTACAGAGTCTCTACACAGTTACTGCATAGTCTCTACAGGATTATTGCATATACTCTACACAGCCTGTCTGTTTGGACTTTTTGTATGTGCCCTGATTACTGGCAGAAAAACACCACCAAATAGCAGTAAGCATATCAACAGGGACTCCAGCCAAGCCATGGATCTTCACTGGGTAACAGTGCTAATGGATTTTCCACTTCTAACATCTCATGTAGAGTTGTGGCACCCAGTATGTGGCCATTCTCCTTGGCATAAGAAACTTTCATCCTAAGTCCTTGCATGAAGCCCACCAGATCAGCACATCTTCAAGACCTAGCTTTCCTGGGAACAACCGTGTTTTCAGCTATCTTCCTTTAGTAAGAAAATCCAGCTATGAATGTTCTGCAAAGTTGATTACATGGTTCACAAGTTCACACCTACCAGAATAGAAAGAAACTCGACACGGTCAATATAACCTAGAAACTGTAAGGCGCCGATGCCCCTGCTCTGGACAGTGCCTGCGGTTCTGACGTCTGCGTGAGGCCTCCGTATGTGCTCTGTACTGTCGAGGTCTACTGAGTGTTTTCTACTGGGGCTTCATGCACAGAGGCCTGCTCTCAACATGCCTACATTACAGTCATTAAAAAAATTTTTTTAATTTGATTCCTTTTGCAATTTAAAGCCTTCTGAAAAGTTATAATTAATTTTAAAAATGTAAAAAAAAACAAACAAGCCAGGAATGAAACGGTCAGCGTTCTTTGGCTTACTTTCAAATGTGTAATGAATTAGTGTGTTCTACTGAGATCTGAAATTCCAGTATTTGTTGAACAACTAATGTGACATTTTATTTTATTTTATTATTATTATTTTTTTTTTTTGGTTTTTCGAGACAAGGTTTCTCTGTGTAGTCCTGGCTGTCCTGGACTCACTTTATAGACCAGGCTGGCCTCGAACTCACAAAGATCCACCTGCCTCTGCCTCCCAAGTGCTGGGATTAAAGGCGTGCGCCAACACCGCCCGGCTTGTGACATTTTAAATTAGTAACTCTTATTGAGTTTCTTAGATGTCTATAAATGTGAAGGCTTTAAAGTTAAAAAAAATCTATGATCTGTGAAATATGTAAATATAATTTTGTTCTAAACTATTATATTCTAATACTTAAGGCAAATATTCCAATTTCAAAGCTAAGGAAAAAGAGTGTGCATAGCTGGTAATATTTCAGAGAGGGTAAACCTAACAATGGAGAGTATCCAAGGACGGGGACAGGCTGTATGCACATATCGGCGGGGGTGTGGCCCTGCACCATGACGCCTGCTGTGGCTTACCGCTCTGCAAGTCTCCGGGCTTCTTCTGCCAAGAGGGTCATGTTGTTTGGTTCCCCTGTAGACTCCGGCTGAGTGATTGACTGAAGAGGAAATAAAACACTTATTGTCAAAAGACTGAACTGCCTAAATTCCAAAAGTCAAGTCTTAACACTACATTTTTGTTAAAGTCTTATGCAAAATAATGTTTTTTCTTATTTCCAGAGACCATTACTTCTGTTGGGTACCAGGGCTGCCGAGGAGGCAAATGAGAGAAGCAGACATCTGTTTTCATCCAGTTCCTGCTATTTTGCAACAGTTGCTAAAGTTTGAACCTGAAATGACCCCTTCAGGCTCCTGTACTTGAATACTTGGTTCCCAGCTGGCATTCAGGGGAGACTATGGAGCCTTGGGAGGTGGGTCACTGGGACCGGACTTGAGGGTACAGCCTGCCCTGCTTCTACCAACAGCGATCCCAGCGCTCTGCCCATGCTGATGAACCAAACAAACTCCTCCAGTCTAAAGCTGTTTCTGCTCACTTTGCCACAGCAAGGAGAAAAGCAGCTGCTCCAATGACTAGGAGCAGCATGGCTCTCCTGCTCCAGAGTGCAGGCAGGAGCATGAAAACACAGTCTATTCCACCAACAGATCTTCGGTAATTCCAAATTACCAAAGGACTCACCCAACCAACTACCAGAACCTCAGGGCCACTCACCACATTGGCAGCAGCCATTTTTGCTTTCTCGAGCTCCCTGGAGGCGATCTCAATCAGCTGCTCCGTGCTTTCCACCCGGGACCGTGCTTTCTCCGCCAAGATCCCCGTCTCCTCGATGGTGTTCCGGATATTCTGCAATCGGCTAATTTGGCTATGCAGACTGCTATTCACTCTCTGAAGGCGGTCCATCAAATTTTGATCTACATCTGAAAGAGCATTGCAGATACAGTCTGTAAATGATCTGAAGGGACGTGCCGTCTGTGCGGATCTGAGGTACTGTGTATCTTTATTATCCCCAACAGCATGTCTCAGACACATTTTCCCTAAACCCCGGCAGAGGTGAAGTCTTCACTGCGCCCCATCAGGCTTTCATCGCTACCGGCCTCACTCACTGTCTATCTCAGGTCCACAATCTTATACAACAGTCAGCAAAGCAGAGACAATCAAGCATGCATTTATTTGATGAAGGAAAGTCAAACTGATCTTTATACTATGACACCTGCCAGATTTAACCATTAAGGTATAATATTAAGGTATTGTCAGTACTAAAAGCCTAAAAAGGACATGTGAAGCAGAGGGCAGGGGTGGTGGTGCAAGCCTTTCAATTCCACCTCTCAGGAGGCTGAGGCAGGTGGTTCTCTGCTCCGGGCTGGTATGGTCTACATAGAAGCTCCAGGCCAGCTAGGGACACAAAGTAAAACCCTGACATGAAACAAAACAAACAAACAAACAAAGAAACCAATGAACTACCCCACCAATAAGCTGCTGAAGTATGGCAAATATTCAACTTCTTTGTAGTTTAAACCAAGCATACCTTCTGCTCCTCCTCTACCCCACCTCTCTCCCGGCACATGTATGTAATTTTCAGGTGGATCTCTGCTTCCACACAGCTCCTCAAACTGAACTTTACTATTCCATTCAACGTAAACCTCACGCTTGAGTCCTAATAAATCAGACATAAATAGGAACCTGTGCAAACACAAGGCCTGCCAGTAGGAAATTCTCACATGTCATGAGGCTTTACTAACATACAAAAATTCAAGTTCTATTCAAAATTGACCAGTTCCTGGAACAGGAAATAAGCCCACGCATCTGTAGCCAGTCAGCTTTCAAAAGAGTTGCTAAAACCACACACCAGTAAAAGGACAGTCGGTTCAAAAACAGGACTAGGAAAACAGACTACCATCAAAGATGAAGCTGTACCTCTCACTTTACAACAAACTCAAATGGACTAAATACACTTGATAGAAGGCCTGAAATAATGAAATTACTGAAAGAAAACAAAAATGCTTTAGGACACTGGAATCTACAAGGATTTTTTTTGGACAAGACCCCAAAAAACACAGGAAATAAAAGCAAAACTAGACAAATGCAATTACATCAAACTGAAGGGCTACACAGCCAAGGAAACCATCGAGAGTATGCAGGGACAACCACAGACTGAGAGAAAGTAAGTAAAACTGTGCACCTGGCAATACTTAAAAACTTTAAAGCTCATTATGAAAAGTTAATGGGCAACACACATAAGGAGACATTTCTCAAAAGTAGATACACAAATGGCAAACAGGTATATACATATTTTAAAAAGTTTTAACAGCACCAATCACCAGGAAGTTCAAGTCAAAACCTCACTGACAGATCGCCTGACAGCAGTCGGGCATGGCTACCGAGAAAAGACTGACTAGAGCCAGTGCTGGTGGAGAAGAGGAGAGCAGCAGGTCCTGCACACTGCTGGCTGGAATGAGAGCTAGCACAGTCATCACAGAAAACACCGTGGAGAGTCCTCAGAACACTGAACGCCAAAACAACACGATCCAGTAATCCCAATCCTGCAGACACATTCCAAGGAAAGCCAGAGGCAGCATGTGAAAGAGAGGCCTGCAGTCTCATCATGGAGACACTATCCTCAACAGCCAAGCGGTAAATCAACAAATGGATCTACCAGTCAATGAATAACGAACCAGCACATAAAAACAAAGACATACTGTTCAGCCATAAAAAGGAACATAAAAATGTAGTTGTCACCTGCAACTACATAGATGGAGCACATGAAATAAAGCCACACAGAGCAAAAAACTGCCACATGACCTCCTCCAGACGTGGAAGTTTTAAAAAGCTGACCAACGAAATGGTATGATCATAGTGATAGAAGGCAGGGATGGTGGGAGGATGGGCAGTGGACAGTGAGTTAGACTACACTAAGAAGTGCTGGTGTGCCACTGGATGGTTACTGGGGCAACTGTGATAATCAACAGTATGCATTTTTAAAAGTTAGAAGAAAGGGTTGTGAAGGTTTTCACCATAAAGAAAAAATAAGCATTTGAGGAGCTAAATATGTTTATCCTGATTTAAACTTTGTGCAATGAATATAGGCACACATATCAAAACAGTATTATTCTATGAAGATATGTGGAATTTTTATGTTCAATGTACTACTTAACATGAACTTAATTTTTAAAAACTGAGCAATTTTAATTTCAGCATGATGCTTTGTTGGAATCTGAATTTTCTAAAGAATGTAAAAATATGAAAGTTCCAAGTTAAGATCAAATAAAATAAATACGAGTTTGGAAAAGAGCAACTCGACAGTAAGAAGGACTATGAAACACACGTGCAAACTGATGCCCTGCACAACCCAAGCCTAAGTGCGCACTGTGTCCAGCTTAGAGGGTGCCTTGAACAATTCTGATAGTCTAGAGTTGTTTTTTTTTTAAAACTATGAAAATACAAACAAATTTAAAACAGAAAAAAAAAATCAGTCAATACTGTTAAAGCAGTCTCTATCTGTTAGACTCTTGAGACCACAAGTGCCGATCCTCGTTGTCCAGTTCTCTAGAACGGCACCAGAAGAGACAACTAGACCAGACACTCGCTGGTAGGCTCAAGTCAGCGGTCCTTCAGTTCCCACTGTCTACCTGTTAGCCCTCAGCTATACCACATCATGAACTTCCACCTCTGCCGAACAAGCACGTTTCAACTACAAGTGAGTATTTACAGTCTGAAAAGCAAAATCATTACAAAGGCATTTTCATTCTTGGTTAGTTTGAGCCTAAGCAGGAAAGGTCAGCTGGGAACTCCACAACTGAGGAACCCTGGAAAAGGAATTTAACCCCAGCCTCCGAGAAAACAACCCACGGTGCTGCCAGTTGGCAGGTAGTACAAGAAGTGTGGTGGAGCTTCCAGCCAGTCTATGTGGGCACAGGAAATATGTGGTTACTATGGCCAGAGGATGCTGCCAGTACCTCCACTATGCCAAGTTGTACAGAATGATGGTGCCCAGACTTGCTGCCCTTCTTTGGCCCTGGGCCCACTCCTATATGCTGGTGAGATTGGCCTAGAGCTCTCTCTCACACCCTAGTTAGCTTGGTTAGCCCAACTGGTATGTCATAACACAACCAACCTCATGACTTAGTGTATATAGCAAACAACATGTGAATTGCTGTTTTAATAAGGCATGTTAATAGAAAACCACATGCTAACATGTTGACAAAATGAACATCCCAAATGGGAAGGGTGTCCTTTATTCCTTGTCAGTGTTTGCCATTTAAAATGATATAAACAAGCAACTCCAAATACACAGAAATATCTAACATTAATATAAGTCACTAACATCTTATACTTTTCTAAAATGTCTCTAAAAATGTCTCACGTGGAACTAACTGTGGACTCTCATTAAAAAAATAAATCAGCCGGGAGTAGTGGCACACGCCTTTAATCCCACTGCACTAGGGAGGCAGAGGAGGTGGATCTCTGTGAGTTCAAGGCCAACCTGTTCTACAAGGTGAGTCCAAGACAGCCAAGGATACCCAGAAAAACCCTGTCTTGAAAAAAACAACAAGAACAAAAATAAATCAGTCAGACGTGGTGGTGCACGCCTTTAATCCCAGCACTCGGGAGGCAGAGGCAGGGGGATCTCTGTGAGTTCGAGGCCAGCCTGGTCTACAAAACGAGTCCAGACAGCCAGAGCTGTTACACAGAGAAATCCTGTCTCAAAAAAAGCAAAAAAAAAAAAAAAAATCAAATAAATATTTAGTTTCTGACCTATATTCTTGGACAGTCAGACTTCTCCATGTAACTCCAAATAGATACATATTTATTAACTCAAAGTGAAGTTGGTTACTGCTGTCCCATTCATGCTAATTTTAATGAACATTTATTATGTGCTTCCTGTTCCCTGATGGAAAGCCCCACACCACGTGGGCTCAGCTTAACGATAAGTACCCTGCAAACAGGAGCAGACTTTATCCACCTTCTCATCACCGGTGTTGAGCTCAGTAACAGGCTTACTATAGATACTTAATAACTGCAGAAAAGAGTTTGCTTAAGTTTAGAAAAAAGCTTAGTTCAGAGTAAGGAATAAAAACAAAAATTTAAAGTGATCTAAAAAGCAAGTATATGGGCCATGCAATGGTGGAGCAGGCATCTGATTCCAGCACTTGGGAGGTAGAGGAGGATCTCTGTGAGTTCAAGGTCAGCCTGGTATACAGAGTGAGTTCCAGGAACTCACAGAGAAATCCTGCCTCAAAAACAAAAAAAGAAAGAAAGAAGGAAGGGAGGGAGGGATGGAGGGAAGAAGGGAAAGAGGGAGGAAAGAAGGAATGAAGGAAGAAAGAAAGGAAAGAAAAAAAGAAGGAAAGAAGAAAGGAAAGAGAAAAAGCAAGAATATGATATGATTTAAACTAATATTTTAACTTCAAAGTTTTTAAAGAAAAAAGTTTCTTTGAAAGTCAACAAAGTATTTCAAAATAAATTATTCTCTAAGTCTTAGGCAGATCTTTCTCTCCTCAGTCTTGTCAGATCATATGCAAAGGCCTGAGGTAAGTTCAGGGGACCTTAGGATGCGCATGGTACATACATGTTACTTCATATAATTATATAATGTTAGCACATTAGTGTGCGAATCAGACAAAAGTTTTCATACATAGGCACTAATTTCTAAGGTTTATTTTTACAAATGCCAAGTGTTGCATATTCAATAGCTAGATGTTCAACCAATGCTTAAAGACATAATTTTTCATTCTCAGACTCATGTTGAAGAAAATAAAGCCACACATAAAATAAACTCCCACTCATTAGAACAGTAGGAGGGGATAAAAATTCTAATTTTCTCCTTGAAGGTATTTCTTAGAAGTTGTTGCTGGAAAACAAACATCCTTTAAAAAAAAACTAAATGATTTTAATGAGATATATATATATATATATATATATTTTTTTTTTTTTTTTTTTTTGAGACAGGGTTTCTCTGTGTAACCCTGGCTGTCCTGGTCTCACTCTGTAGACCAGGCTGGCCTCAAACTCGCAAAGATCCGCCTGCCTCTGCCTCCCAAGTGCTGGGATTAAAGGCGTGCACCACCACCACCACCTGGCGATTTTAATGATATTTTAATTGAAGAGTCTTTGTATGTAAAGGACCAGATTCATAAAACACTTTAAACTTGAACAACAAATAGCTTCTGAAATAGTGGAAAGACACCTCTGTTTATTACATCTTAAAGCATTAAGACTACAGGTTGTTTTTTGAAATGTTGCTTTTAAAATATAACAATTTATAGCCAGGCAGGGTTAATTCCTGCCTGTAATCCTAGCACTTGGGAGGCTGAGGCAGGAGTTTTGCCACATGTTTGAAGTCATCTTGGGATATGTACAGTTAGTGCCAGGTCAGCCTGAGCTACAGGGTGAGACTCTGTCTAAAATAAAACTTAAAAAAAAAAATCATATTCATCAAGTAGTTTAAAAACTGAGAACTTGCTGGCCAGTGGTGGAGCACGCCTTTTATCCCAGCATTCAGGATGCAGAGGCAGGAGGAGCTCTGGGAGTTTGAGGCCAGCCTGGTACACAGAGCAAGTTTCATGTCATCTAGGACTATTATACAGAGAAACCCTGTCTCAAAAAACCAACCAACCAACCAACAACAAGCAAGCAAACAAAAACATGAGAATTCTATTAATACCACTAATGAACCATATCAATCACAAATTGGAAATGAGACCACCAAGTCACCCAGTAGGATCATGTCTACCTTTGAGATCCTGAGCCTCTCGGAAGAGGTCTGTAATCTCCCTCTCTGCCTCCTTCAGTCTGTCCTCAAAGGCTTGATCAGTCACCGTCTCACCCCCAGTTCCAAGGTTTGCCACAAGGTTTTCTAACTCTTGGAGTTTCACTCGATGCTCAGCAACCTAGGAGGGAGAGGAAAAGCGGTTAGCTGTGCATACTGCTGGACCCACAGGGAGCTCTACACAGAGGAAGGTCTGTGCCACTCACAGACAGGACAGGAGTAAGTGGCCTGTCTATTTCTTGGTTTCCAAGGCAAGCTCTTAGTATCATTCTTCTTCCTGCACACATGGTCTACTGACAGCTCTCTGGTTCTGACCTCTCCCTAGAGCGTCACTCAGATCTCTGCCAGACAGCTCAAACTGAACTCTAGAATCTGTTCTGCCTGGGAACTCAGGGAAAATAACTTCTCCAGCAACATTAAGCAACGCCCCAAGGCCCACTCCTGACTCTTCTGATGTTTTCCCTGTCGTGGTCTGTCATTACACACATATACATACATATCGTCCACTCCAGGGCCTCCCTTAACTCTGTCCCTGATAATCATTCTGCATGCGGTGGTCAGGACAATCCTCTTAAAATCCAGCTGGACTTCTGTACCTTCCCTCTGGATTTGGGAATGATTCCTTATTGTCAACATGGTTCTATATAACAGGCCACCAACAAAGTCCTCCCAGGCCAGGATCCAGTTAGCATCCAGGTCCCAGACCTCTGCCTGGCACGGTCCTCCTCACATGGCTCCCTGCTCCTTGCCCTTCAGAGCTTACCTCATGGGGTTTCCTTATAGAAGCCTTCCACAGCTTCCCATGGTTACTGCCTATTTCTATTCTTTCAGTTACTTGTCTCAGTCGCGCTCTTATGTGTGCAGCTGTGGTCATTTTCCTACCTAACGAGAACACGTGCCTCCAAGAAGAGAGACCAAGTTGAATGTGATCACCATTCCTCTGGAGCTTAGGGTATACTGTCTCCACTTCACGTCTGCTGAAGGAAGGAATGAGCTGCTGATGGCTTACCTTATCCTTCACCAGCCGGTAACACGCTGGACATTCCTGGCAGCCGGGCCAAGACCGATTGTAGAAATAGTTCTCTTGGCACTGGTCACAGCGGTTCCCCACAAAGCCTTCCCTGCACACACATCGGCCATCATCTTTACACTGGAGCGAAAGGGATCCTTCGTGGTGACAGTCACAAGCTGCAGAACGAGAGGGGGGTTCTCATTTTAACTCACACTCCCTGTGTTATCATTCTGAGTACTAATAAGAGATTCATTTATGAGATCTTTTTTTTTTTTTAATGGCTAAGTCTGTGTAGCAGAGAAGACAGATTTTTTTTTTTTTTTTTTTTTTGGTTTTTCGAGACAGGGTTTCTCTGTGTAGCCCTGGCTGCCCTGGACTCACTTTGTAGACCAGGCTGGCCTCGAACTCGCAAAGATCCGCCTGCCTCTGCCTCCCAAGTGCTGGGATTAAAGGCGTGCGCCACCACTGCCCGGCTTAGAAGACAGATATTTTAAAAGGGAGAACAAGTTGTGAAGTAAAATGTGCATCTTTGGGGAACACTTTGTGTGTGTGGTGTGTTCACATGTGTACACACAAGTGCATGTTCCTACAAAGGCCAGGAGTCACCGCTGGGGGTCTACCTCCTCTGTTACTTTTTACCTTACTCTTTCTGTTTCTTTGTGTATGTGCTTTTTGGTTTTGGTTTTGAGACAGGGTCTCATTATCTAGCCCTGGATGGCCTGGAACTCACTATGTAAGCCAGGATGGCTTCAAACTCACAACAGATCTGCCTGCCTTAGCTTCCTGGGTGCTGGAATTAAAGGTGTATACCACTGTGCCCAGCTCTACCTTATATTTTGAGGCATGGTAGATAAGGTCTTACCTCAACAATAGGTAAGACCTGTGAGTAAGCCAATAAGCTCCAAGGATCAACCTGCCTCAGCACCAGAGTTACCGGTACACGCCTACCTTTTTATATGGGTACCAGGCATCTGAACTCAGATTCTCTTGCTGGTACAGCAAGCTCTTTATCAGCCGAGTCATCTCCCTATTCCCTTGGGGCACATTTCATGTGACACAGTAATTACAGAAATGCCAGGCATGGTGGAGAATATGCCTCTGGGAGGTAGAGGAAGGGGGAAGTGAGCCAGCCTGAGCTACACAGAGAAGAAGAAGGAGGAGGAGGAGGAGGAGGAGGAGAAGAAACACACACACACTTGGTCTATTAAACTAAGTAGGTGCTCTTTTCCACATGCTTCAGGAATTCCTCTCTACTTTCATCTTTCCACTGCTTAAATTTCTCTAAGAAATATGAAATCCTAACACTTCTCTTGCATTTCTGTACAGCTTGTCTTCTCACTTTGTTTTCTGAACTGAGTAAATGACTTATGCTACATTCCACAGGAGAAATGAAGGAATTCAGAAAGAAAAAAAACAATAAAACTGTTCTGATTTCCAGGCAAGTGTTTATGCCAAGGCGAAGCAGATGTTTATATGCAACTGAACCAAAAAGGCCCCACGGGTGGAAATAACTACAGTAAGCCAACAAACACTGAACAAAACCCATTCCTGTTTCCTTATCTGCAATGACAATGTGACCAAAAAACAAGTCTCATTAAGCAGTGGGTAAGCTCAGTACTCAGAGGGAGATTTTTTTTTCTTTAGAAAACAAGATTACAAAGAGGAGTAAGTATTAAAAAACTACAAAAAGAGATATCAACAAGATATTCTTACAAAAGAATCAAAAAGCCCTTGATTTCCAGAGTTTTATAATATTCACAGAAGAAAGTCTCCACAGTGGCCACACAGAGGCTACCAGGCTCGTTCTATGTGTAAGGCAGTGAGGAGCTGGGAGACACTAGGCTGCAAGCCACCATGTCTTACGTTTGCAGCCATCGGGTCCAAAGCCAAAGTGGTTGGTCTCGCAGCGCTCACAGTGCTGACCGGTGATGCCAGGCTGGCACTCACACTGCCCAGTGTGGATGTCACACTGCCCATTGGTGGAACCCAGAGCATGGCAGTCACACCTGAAAAGAAACAAGACATTTCTAGGGTAAGAGCAGAGTGGATGCAACATTCTGTATCAAAAGGCAGCATGTTAAGGACCATAGTCAGGATGTTAAGGGTTATTAAGGATGTTATGAGTCCCTAATGTTCAAGCAGCCCTTCTGTGTGTGCTTCTCAAGGCTCGTTGTCACGCCTCGCCTGTACCAGCAACCTCCAACTGAAACCCTACCAGCACTAACTCAGAGCTGAACAGATTCCCAGGCTGCAGGGCTGGTGAGTTTGCCTCAGAAGGAACCTTGCAATCTGCATTTTAACGTATCTGACACACCAGGACTGCTACTATGCTGTCTCTTCTATCCCTTACTTAAATCCTCTCATGCAGTGCCTTTCCTGCATAAGACACTAAATTCCTAAACAACATCAAGCCAGCCACTGACTGTAACTTGGAAAGATGTACTTCCTATGACGCGGGCAGCAAAGATCACTTTCTCTAAAGGCTCTCACCTCTCGCAGCCTTGCCCGCTCTGCAGGTTGTAGAAGCCAGGGTCGCAAGCACCACAGTCCCGGCCGGACACGTGGGGCAGACACTCGCACTGCCCGGTCACGGGGTTACAGCTGCTCTGCTGCTGCACCGTCCCGTAGGGATTGCAGGCGCAGGCTAGGGTGGGAGGACAGAGAATGCAACAGATGCCAATCACCAGAGAAAACAGTAAAACATAAGACACCTGAACAGACCCTTTAGACCCGTGTTGTCTTGTGCAGAGGCCACCCAGTCACATATAGTCTGTCTGGGTAGTGTGAACAGAGATGCACTATAAACTAGAACACACACTGGCCATGTGCAAGCTGCGTGAGAAAAGAGCACCCATTTGATTAGCAGTTTTTAACTGATTATCAGTTGAAGCCATAAAATTTCGGCTATGTTGTTACACATGACAATTAATTCTTCTGTTTTACTCTTTTAATGGGTGTCTAGCAATCTTAAGTTATGCAAGTGCATGGGGCAAACTTCTGTAAGTACTGAGAGAGACACACAATGAATCTGCACATGAGGGGCCAGTGCAACTGACTCTGGTCGGTGGCTGACCTTTGCATTTGTCTGCTGGGTTGGGAGCCAGGGGATTTCCGAAAAACCCTTCCTTGCATCGGTCGCAGTAGAAGCCTGCCGTGTTGTAGATGCACTTCAGGCACTCTCCTGTCAGGCGGTCGCAGTTGCCCACTGCGTTGGGGTCTATGTTGTCGTTACACTGGCACGGGCGGCACAGTCTCACAGGCCCATTGCTGCCCAGAGGGTCCCCAAAGTAGCCATCGTCGCAGAGCTCACACCTCTTGCCTGGGAATGAGAGAATCCGAGGTATAAGAACACAGGCCTGAGGCACGCCTGCCGCAGATTACCCATGGGTAGACACTGTCTAGTCTGATGATCGTACTCAGGGTCTCAAGCTGCAGTGGAGAGTGGGAGACCAGGGCTGTGGCCCCAGCACTGTGGAGTGGCCTTGACATACTCCCTCAGGACGGTCCCTCGTTTGTTTACCTCATTTCAAATTCTCCTGACAACCAAGACCACATGTTAAAATTCTTGGTAAATGAGACAGGCTCAAGGCTTACCCCAGCCTCTGCATTCCCAAGGAATAGCACATCCACACAGGTTTGGGCTGAACTTGAAAAGCACTGCTTTAGAGGCTTTAAGTTTTCCAAATAACAGGAGAGCAGGGTCTCTCTTAACTTAAAAAAGGCATACACTATCCCGAGTCAAGTCAGCTGATGTAAAACCAGAGAACTCCAGAAGAGAATTAGGAATCACCCACAGTCCAAGAGGAGTTAAAAACAGAGAGGTTTCGCCGGGTGTGGTGGCTCACACCTTTAACCCAGCACTCGGGAGGCAGAGGCAGGCAGATCTCTGTGAGTTCAAGGCCAGCTTGGTCTACAGAGTGAGTCCAGGACAGTCAGGACTACAGAGAGAAACCTTGTTTTGAAAAACAAAAAACAAACAAACAAAGAACCAAAAAAACAAAAACAAACAAACAAAAACAGGGAGGTTTCTTCCAATGACTGGCAGGAAGAAGACAGCCAGATTCAGGCTTTCTCCACCAAGCTCATTGCTCGTCTCCATCCTTTTCCACTTCCCTGCCATCGTCAGCTTGAGATGGGCTCTTTATATCTACGTAGCCAAGAGGGCCTAAAAGAGCCCGACATTTTTCACGAGTTAGGTTTGTTTGCTAGTTCACTAAACAACCACTTGTGAGCATCTGCTCTCCACACCGGCACTCTTCCAGGCTGCGAGCAAGGCGGACACAGTCTTGTGCCGCTCGCTGCTGCAGTTAGGGAGGACCAGCATAGATCTGCACATGACACTTCAGATGCGGACAAGCACAAGAGCCTAAGCCAAGCACAGTGATTGACTGGTGAAGCCACAGTGAAGGCAGAGGCCACTTCACCCTGGGGGCGAGACTGAGCCTCTGTAAGAAGGAGATATCAGGGCGAGAATTCCCAGGAGTGTGCCAGGAAAATACCTGAGGGAAAGCTGCTGAACAAGGCCACACAGGGAAGCAGAACCCACTAACCCAGGTCAGACCGTGGTGGCAGGAAGATTTAAGTTGAAGCCCAGTGACGAGATACTAAAAGTGCCTTACTTCACACTTGCTTACTTATTTGTTTGTGTGCACACGTGCCATGTCACGACTGTCGAGGTCAGAGGACAACTTATGGGAGTTGGTTCTCTCTTTCAACTACCTGTGATCCAGGGACTAACCTCGGGGCTTGAGGCTTGACAGCAAGGGCTGTCAACGAACCATCTCAGTCCCTCCGTTTTTAAGTTTTTAATCACAGAGCGTGGTGACACACAATCTCAGCCCTTGGGAGGCTAAGCCAGGAAGATCACAAATTGGAGGTCAGTCTGGGATACGCTGTGCGCTTTACGCCAGCCTGGACCACATCGTGGCCTATATAACACTGGTAGCTGAAGAAAAAAAATACCAATGAAGCTATGTAATACTATTACATTTTAAAAGGATTATTCTAGCTTCCATGTGAAGAACAGATCGTAGGAAAACAGGTGAGTCAGGGAGACAAATGAGAGAGACGACTTCAGCTGAGAGGCTGAGGAGGCTAGAAACTGATGGCAGCAGTAAGGCAGCAGAAGAGGGGCTTGTTTCAGAGAAATTGGACAGGTTGTGGCAGTTAGACAACAGACCACTGGGAAGGAACGCAGTTAGAACTGTAGAAAAAAAGAAGTAAAACATTGTTTTCTTCTTAAAGTTTGAGACTGTAGCTATGTGAATCTAGAATGCAGTAGAGGTAATTGGCACATTCAATCCACGTGGCCTGAGGAGAGTTTATGGAAGGGACAAGGCTAGGCAGAGCTGGGGAATCAAAGGACGAAGGTAGTGACCGGGACGGACTCTTGTAAACTGTGCTCCAGGGCCTGCATGAGGAGCATTTACCAGGTTCCAGGGCTATAAAGGCTGTTTGGGAGGGTTACCTTTTGGGGTCACCAAGCCTGAGGATCCCATCAAAATGGGCCTTGGAATACTCTGTCCACTTTGATATCCAGTATATTCTCCTGGCTACCCCAGCTCCAAAGAAGGCTGGATTTCATGCAGTGCACATGACTCATGGGTAGAAAAAAATGGAGAGCAGACCCAGAGAGCAAACAGAAAGCTCCCAGCCCTTCCCCAGGTGGGAAAGGAAAGGGACAAAGGGCTCTGCTCAGGAGATGGTGTCCAGGGCTGGCAGATGGTACGGGTTTTGTAGCCTGAAGAGATTGGATCATCAAATTCAGATGAAAATCTCCAGCTGGAATAAAGATGTGATCAAGGGCTACCCAAGAGAAAAAGAGAAGAAAACCAAGGAGAGTGGCAGGTCGGACGACAGAGTAGGGGGTGTCAGCCAGCACTGTCCAGCATGGCAGCAATATCGACCACTAGAACTGACAAACAAAAACACAGGTCAGTAAGCCAAGCAGGAAGTATGGCTGGAGGGGGGGCCGAGAGAAGAAAACAGAATGCAGGAGGATGGGAATGAGGGACCCTCCTGGCCCTGCTGTGGGCAGCCCCTAGGCTCCCTCAGAGCCATCTCTACACGTGCGCAAGGGCAGCATTCCAGCTATGATGTCTCATCTGACAATGTAGCTATTCCACATGTAACCCGTACTTCAAAAGCTTGAAGCATGTTTTGGATCAAACTAAAACAGAGACACCAGGTAGCCTGTATTAAACTCATTCCAAAATACAATTTGCTTTCATTTTAAAGGCTAGGTTCAAGGTTCAAATCTAGCACTCTTTATATGCATTGAACACGTGTTTAGTGCTGGTTTTGTCTTCCCGCCTTTCACAGTAAAGGGAAGCCAACGAGGAGTAGTCTGCCAGCAAGCCCCGACCCCTTCATAGTCACAATAGTCAGCTATGATCACCTAAAACAGATATAATTTTATGTTCGTTGGAAAAAAGAATGGAATGGGTAGAATGGGGACAGAGGTCTACCCAAAGGTCTAAAATTCTTTTAAAAAGCACACTTCCCCAGCTTAATGCGGCCAACTTTGAGATACTGAAAGGATGATTCAGAGAGAGAACTTTAACATTGCTCTTTCACACTAACAATTCCAGACAAGCCAGCATTGCCAGCCCAGCTTGGGGTGTCACTTTAGGAAAGATTACATTACAGCAACAGCTCTATTCAGGGTCACAAAGCCGGGTTGCAGCTGTAAGCCACCCGTGCCTCACCACCCGGCCTCACCCACGGCACTCGCTGTGTCTACTCCTCTCAGTCACAGGAAGACAACAGCACAAGTTCCCTCTGTGTGAATGCCAACAACTGTACGGAACACTAAGAAGACAACGAGACTCACCCGCGGTGCCAGTTGGACAGTGGGTGCACACCACCTCTTTTGTCTTGGGGACAATGGCACAACTTGAACCACCAGGACAGGGACAAGGCTGGCAGTCAGAAGAGGTGCCCAGGGTTGAGTCTCCATAGTAGCCGTCGCTGCATTTCTCACAGTGGGGGCCAGCTGTGTTGTCTCTGCAGTCGCAGACACCTATTTCGGGAGCACAGACACCCGTCAGGTAGGTGACAAGTGCAAAAGACAATGAGAGCCTCTGCCGCTACTGCCAGTAAAAGGACCCTGAGGCCCAGCAGGGGCCACAGAGCTTCTCACCTGTCTCGGGGTCACAGGTCTCACTGTGTCCATTGCAGGTACAGAGCACACACGGACTGTAAGGTCCAAGGCTTGGAGTGTCTCTTCTGTAGCCTGAGAGGCACATCTCACAGAACTGCCCTCCATACCCTACTGGACAGGTGCAGGACTCCACCCAAGCTGCAGGGACTCCGGGTCCAGGACGAGCACTTTGCAAGGTGACATCATCCAAATACCCAGCACCTGTTTGTGGTGTGGAAAAAAGAACCGCTGAGGTGCCTTCCACTTTCCAAAAGCTTCACCAAGAGTCAGTAAGTAAGAGTAGCCAGATCCAAGAGTTCAGACAAAACTGACCATTATTAGCCTAACCAGGAATGACAAATGACAACCAACCAGAAAACAGCATTTAAGACAACCATGTGGTGCAGAGTGCTAAACATGTGGAGATAGGACAAAGTTAATGAAACACACACACACACACACACACACACACACACACACACACACACAGGACTGCACAGCTCTGACAAGTAAGCAATAATCCCAAAACCACTATGCCACGAGTCAGAATGCTTTTCCATTTCTGTAAGGAAAAGGAAATCTTATACCAAGCTAGACCAAGGGTCCATCCAGTCTATAGAACCAGCTGCTATGTTCTAAGGGAGTAAAATGGGTCTTAGAGATACCATCATGTTTCCCTTTAATTTCTGTTTGGTCGGACTCTTCTGCAGTCTTATGCATAAAGTACATTCCTCCATGTTATGGAGCATTAGTCACTGTTTATATAATTCATGAGGAAACTGACCACCTAGGCTGTAGGACAGTATTATTTATTGGCTTGAACTTAACTTTTAATAGGTGTATGGTTTTTGCCCAGTCAGATTATAAGTTATGATGTACTTCCAATCTCTAAACATTCTTACATCTCCCTGACCTAAAAATAGTCTTCGTTCACTTGCTCCTACACCCAATTAATAATTCATCTCTTTCACACAAACTTCTTTAATAGAATATTCTTTATTTTACCTTCTCACATTTAAAATTACTTTTCAGGGAGTCCTGAGATGTAACTTAGTTTCAACACTAAGCCAAAGCTAAACTCCTCACCAATGACTTCTCAATGCCCATCTAAAACCCAATGATGCTCTTGTCTTAAACCTACAATTATTTTTATTTCTCTAAATTATTTTCCTCCTAGGATCCCAACCCCTATCTCTGTTTTCTGACATATTTCCAAGTTTATAGGAGCCAGGTGTGGTGGCCACATCTTTAATCCCAGTATTTGGGAGGCAGAGGCAGGTGGGCCTCTGTGAGTTTGAGGCCAGCCTGGTCTACAGAGTGAGTCCAGGACAGCCAGGGCTGTTACACAGAGAAACCCTGTCTCAAAAAATCAAACAAACACACAAAACAAACAAACAAAACTCCAAAAAACTAAATGAAAAAAGTGAAGAAAAACTTCTAATCTACATTTATGATCCAAACCTCTTCCAAGGGCCCAGTGCATATCAGTAATCATAAATCATTTCTATCTGGACACTCATGCAGAGATCTCAAAAACAAGCAAACAAACACTCCAACACATCCAAGTTACTGCTTTTACCTTCCCAGAGGGGAGGGAAAGCCCTCATCAATAAGTTCTTAAAGGCATATTTTAAAATACTTATTTATATAAAATTAAAGCAAATGTTCACATGATAATATGTAATTTCTCATAATTTAGCCAACAGTTCAAATCACTTGATGATTACATGGCAGTAATCAAAAAGAAATGAAGGTTAAGCAAGTTGAACCAGCAGTCCTATTAAAACTTTGAGAAAAATCTATATAGAATGGAATTTCAGTTGGCTTATTGATTGTAAAAGAATACTGTCATTAATTTTAGTAAATGTTCTCCAGATCCTCAAAGACAATTTCAGGAGCATTTTAATACACAGTTGACAGTACTTCTTTGGAGCAGAGTGAACATATCAGAACAGAATCTTTTCTTTACCACAAACCTGTCATCTTCTCAATGGCCCCTAAATTACACCACAACTTACTCCTCTCACTGTATGTACCACGGATCTTGATAGAGGTCAAGTTGTTAAGGAGCTTCTGAAATTCAAAGGGGGAGAGGGTGGGCCTCCAAGGGTAATCCGTTGCTTCATGGAGCCTGGAGACAAAGAAAGGGCACATAACCTCTGTAAGGACAATCTGCAAGGAGGCTGTTGCTTGCTCATTGATGCCATGGCAGGCAATACTGACAAGTTAGCCAAGTAAAAGAGTTGGCAGTTTCTCAGAACAACTAGAAAACAGAAAGATAAAAGGCTCATCTCAATAACCCAAAGGGTTTTTTTACAGATAATTTGGCTATGTAACCCAGGCTGGCCTTGAGCTTCTGGCAATCCTCCTGCCTCAACCTCCATTGGTCTAAGACAATAAACATAAGGCACCATATCTAGCCCAGAAGTTTTTCTTTAAGACACACCTCAAGGCCAGATCAACTCAGATAAAACAAAACAATAAAAAAGCACTTTCTCTTTCTCAGCTAGTTAGGTCTGAGTTGACAGAGGACAGTCTCACCTGAAGATGTACTTCACAGTGGTCTCGCTAGGGTAGGAGTTGCCCTGAGCGATCAAGGGCACAGACACTCTCAAGCCAGCTCCCTCAAGGACAAGATCCTCTGCAGAGAGACGAGTGTCCCGTCTGTCCACTCGGAAGGAGAAGGAGAGGTTCTGCCCATAACTTAGGACCTGGTTGCCCAGGAACTTTGCTGATGAAAGGCAGACATTAGGCTGGGTCAGAAATGAGAACGTCATAAAGAGAAGCACCCAGAAAGCCCTGCTGCTTTGCAGCCTCACTTACCAGGGGCAATGAAGTACCTAGGAAAGTAACTATCTGAGATCACGGCAATATCCTGCCTATCTGAGGACCACTCAAGAGACGCCTCGGAGCCATCTCTCTGTTCCACATGCCACCCATCCTCATCTGCAGGTAGAGAATGAAGACAGAAGAACATTTAGATGACAAACATTCCATATCCAGGCCCCACAAAATGTGTGAAACTGCACTTTATATAAAGAAAACCACCAATGAAAAAATTTGACCCTATAACAGAACCTGTATATACTACTCTCCCCTGAAAGACACATTTTATTGTATTTTTAATGGAACATTTATAGTCACTTTTTTTTTTTTTTTTTTTTTTTTGGTTTTTCGAGACAGGGTTTCTCTGTATAACAGCTCTGGCTGTCCTAGACTCACTTTGTAGACCAGGCTGGCCTCGAACTCACAGAGATCCGCCTACCTCTGCCTCCCAAGTGCTGGGATTAAAGGCGTGCGCCACCAACGCCCGGCCTATAGTCACTTTTAAATGACTTTTAAAAGAGTAATTTCTCTAAACCTCCGTGTATGTTTCCATTAAAGGGCCACGCAAGAAAAAAAACATGCGTATTATATCAAATGTTCCTAATACAAAAAATCCTCCCAAGTTACTGATTCAAAAAATACCCATTTATAGCCAGGTCTGCAGAGTGAGTTCCAGGACACCCAAAGCTAAACAGAGAAGCCCTGTCTCGGAACCCATCCCCCCCTCAACCGAATACCCATACATGAGTGGCCTCAGAGTTCTAGAGGCTGGTGAGGTGGTGATGAGGGGTTAAATTACCAATCTGAAAGGTGGAGGAGATGTCATAAATACTGTAGCCAACAGCATTTGTGCACACAGAGGAATGCCCAAAGCAGAAGCAGGGCGTGCAGCCCTTGGGGTTAGCTGACTCCAGATTAAAGAATCCAGGTTTGCATCTGAAAGAGATTGAGGTACATCAGTCATTGTTCCCACTGGAAACCTGACACCAGTGAAAACAACAGAGACAGAGAAAGCCAGAACTACCTCTCACAGCTGAAGCCTTCAACGTTGTCTTTGCAAACACATCTTCCTGTTTCAACATTACACTCATCTGTGCTTCCAGAAGGATTACAGGAACATGGCCTGTTTGATGGGAATGGAATAAAATGAAAAGACCAGACAGTAAAGAAACCCCACTCTTAAAGCCGACCTGGTCTACACAGTGGTAGATTTTACACACAGGGTGTCTTTAAAGGACGGAGTGAACTCACGTTATTTTTATATTTGGATTTGGTTTCAGTGAAGAATTCTCACCACCCACGATGAAACCTAATACTGTGCACACTAACTTAAACTACTAAAAACACTTTCTGTACTCCCCAAAACCCCAGGGGTATCAATCATCATGGCTAGTCTTGAAGCCTGTTGACCATTCCTGCTGGGAAAGTGTTCCCACTGCTATTACCACCTTCTGTGCAGATTCTAGACCAGACTCTGATTTTGAAAACCTTTACCTGCATCCTGCCTCAGTGAGGGAATGGAAGCCGGGCTGGCAACGGTCACACTTGTCACCCATCACTCCTGGCTTACAGCTGCATCTGCCGTAACTGTCACACTGTGTGCTGAGAGAACCTAAAAATTTAATGAGTTCATGCTCAACTCCAAGTGTGGAAGTAAGTAAAGTCAATGTCAAAAGAAACAAAAGCAGAAGTTAAAAGCAGTGCCTGATGACCAACATGTAATCCGCAGGTGATCCGAGAAAATAAAGACCAAATTCCAAAGCACAACTCTTTGTAAATCATAGCTTCACAAGCTATAACAGTTTAGTTTTCCAGGCACACCCTAAGGTAATGTACTCATCACTTGAACGGAACTGTACCCAGTGACACCGCACACACAAGACCAGTCACCTCTCTGGCAATCAGATGGTCCATAAGGTTCCTGTCTAGAATTCAGTGTACATAGGAACAAACAACAAAATATTAGCCTACCTCTTCACAAAAGAAAACACAAGAAACCGGAAGCTGTGCTTCTCTAGACGCACACTAACATGCTCTACACCGTTGAGTTCTCTACAGAGAGTAGACTAAACAAAATCATTAACAAGGAAGAGCCTTTCTCAGTCAAAGTTCAGATAGTCTCCAGGACCCAGCTGCCAATTATTTACAGAACCACTACTTCCTTTATACACACCAGAAAAGTATCTGAAAGTTCAGCCTGGTTAGAGTGGAGGCAGAATGAGACGTTTATAAGCTTACAGCATGCGTACTGCCACACTTAACTGTGCACATGCTCAGAAAATGAAGCTTTATTTTCTTGGGGTTCAGTAAGACTCCTGTTTTGTCTGACTCCACCCAGTGGATTGGCTGGCTGTCACTTACCAACAGGACTGCAGTGGCATGGAGAGCAGGCTTCAGTGTTCCCAAGGCGGAAGAAATTCTCCCGGCACCTCTCACACTTGGCACCATCTGTGTTATCCCGGCAGTTGGTACAGTGGCCACCATGTCCAGTGGAACGGTAAAGTTCAGGGTCAAAGTAGCATTCTTGGGATCGGCCATTGCAGTCACAGGCTGTAAGCCAAAATGTACCAGTTATGCCAGGTTGGCATACCTTTAAGAAGAAAATGTATGTGTGGATCTGTGTGAGTGAATGCCATGTGTTGGGGATGCTTGCAGAAGCCAAAAAATCAGGGCGTCACATCCCCTGGAGCTGTAGTTGGAGGCAGTTCTGAGACACCCAACATGGGTGCTTTACTGGGAGATGAACTTTACAAGAGGGGTCATCACTACAGCCCCCAAACCTGAATACCTTCAAGAAAGCATTTTAAAAGATTCCAAGAAAACCAAACCACAATTTCCCATATCTCTGTGACAGGTGGTAAGAATGAAAGTGACTACCAGGTACATTGCTCATAAAAAATATAGTGCGTCAACAAGTTCAGATAGCCTGGTCACCACTTTACTAAGAAATACCCATCCTTATAGAAAAAGGATAATTGTCAACATAAGAACTCCTATACTCAGAAAAGAACCTGTCTCCCAGTACCTGTTCATATGTAAGAGCCAAGTCAAATGATCATTTTTCTATTTTTTGAGACTGTAGATGCTGGCTGGTCTGGAACTCACTAGACCCAGCCTTGAAGACACAGATACGTCTGCCTCTGCCTCCCCGGTTTTGGGATAACCCCGTGTACCCCAACTCCTATTTTCCTAACTCTTTGTCCTTTACTTCCAGCACTAACAGCAAAAACAAGGTACTAATCTATCATACAGCTCTTCTTTGGACATTTTTGCCTCAATAATTCAAACACATTAAGGCACCAGCTTTCAAAAGGGCAGATTACTATATCCAGACCAGGGAACTTGAGAGCCATAGGTTTAAATTAGCATGTCTGGTGACAGAAGCAGAATTACGGGGAAATCTAGACTCCTCAGATCTATCTACCAGGAACCACAGTTCCAACTGGGTTATTTGCTAAACAAACCATACTTTAAAAATAAGCAACTGGCCGGGTGTGGTGGTGCGCATCTTTAAGCCCAGCACTCAGAAGGCAACTAACTTCCCATGAGCTTGAGACCAACCTGGTCTCCACAGTGAGTTCTAGGCCAGGGCTATATAGTGAGATATATAGTGAGATCCTGTCTCCATAAGAAACATTTGTAGTCACAGAAAGTCTTTATTGTTGCTTTTAGTGAGATGATTTTCTTAAACTTAACGTGTCCAAAGCATATATAAGCTCTTGGCCATCATATAAAAACCAAGTTTTCCTTAGTTTATGATACAGCAAGACATCAACTATTTTTTTTTATTTGAGTATGTATTTTCTTTCTCTGTACAATATATTCTATTATAGAATTACAACTGAAAACATTTTTAGACACTCGGATTGCTGTCACCAAGACTTCAAGTTTAAGCTAGTGCCCACTGCCTTTCAGTAGCTCACATAGTATAATGATGCCCTTCCTGCTTCACTAGCTATTTCTCTTCCCCCCCCCCCCCCCCCCCCCCCCCCCTCCCCCCCCTTTTCCCCCCCCCCCCCCCCCCCCATGCTGTCCTACATCAGCCTGCAGTCAATGCAGCCTTCCTCAGTAGTGGTCTGGAGCTGAGATCTTGCAGAGGAGCAAGTCCTATGCCCACTCTGCTCCAACCCAAAGCGAAAGCGCACACTGTGCCTCTCTCACTAACGCTGGGATGGGAGAAGACAGCTGTGTCTGTTCTCGCCTAGCTGCAGTATCCCGTACTCGCAGCATCCAGAAACTTCACTCTGATAGGTTAGTCCTGAAAAGACTACGAGGAAGGAAGAAAAATCCAGTGAGCTCTTTATCAAAGCCCATTAGCTGCCCAGCCACTTCGCTTCCTAGTGGTCAGATTTCCTAGATAGACTAGAAATATGACACCCATATGCACAATACTTTTCAAATGCATGTGTGGTTAGAAGGTATGTTTTAGGGGTGCTTCACTTCCCTTTTGCCAGTCCTCATCTTAGAACCTCCAATTACGTTAGCATGGCAATGGGATTAAAGGAGCTCACTGGAATGCTTAGAAATGCTAGAGGAGACTAGAAGGTTTATCAACAACTCTGGGATTTGTTGAGAGAAAGGAAAGATGAATAATATAATCTGCTCAAGGCAGCTCAGTCTTAAGTCGAGAGGTGGATCCTCTCAAGGAGCTGCGACAACAGCTGCGAGTTCCAAATGTCCTTTTTCTTAGTCTTCTTATTTCCCACACCGATCAAGGACTCGAACACTGCGGTTGCTTTAAGGTTTTTTTCCCCATTAAGTCTTTGGCAAGTCATGACTCTATGCTTCCTCTCCTGAGTTTCCCTCTGCTCAGAATAAGCCATGGCATTATAAAGGATAAACATGTGCTAACTTCTTCATTTTGATCTTTACTAGGGCACAGGACCTACCTACCCCTTCTCCCAAAGCCACCCAGGTTTCCAGGTCAGTGACTGGGAAGGTCTTCCCACTGTTCTCTTTAGTCAGATAAAAAAAAAAAAAAAAAAGCCTTTGAGAATTCACTCGTTGTACCTGACATGTGCTAACCAAGCTGGTTGCTGGAGTGAATGGATGCTGATGACGTAAATGTACCTGGGGGGTTGCACACCACAGGTCCCATCAACTATAAATACAAAGTATTGGGGAGGAATAATGTCTATTTGTAATACATGTACAGACTTTTCTGTACTGTCCTCATTCCCCACACAATGTAGGACAACTATTTACATGGCAGTTGCACTGGATGTCATACTAGTAACCTACAGATCACAAGCATGGAAAAGAAATGTGTGTCACATGCAAACGCTATCCCATGTTATATAGAGAGCTTGCACATCCATAGAATTTGACATATGAGGAAGGATCTGGAACCCATCTCCTACGGATACTGAGGAATGGTTGATTTTAAAGGGCCATGGTGACGATAGGGGCCACATTTTAGAGGCGCTACATTGGCTCAATAGTTGAATCTAAGCAAACTCCTAAACCCTGGAGATTCGGCTTCCAAGCCAATGTTCATGAAGGAAACAAAACCAGCTTGGCTTACTCTCAACTAACTCTTTATCATTTCCCTGTTACGTGCATGCAGTTTAGTGCCCTACTGCACAGGAGCAGTCTCTCGTGGTTTCCCATCAATGAGGAAGCCCCCATCCCTTCTTCCAGCTGCAATCCTTAAGACAAACCAACAGACCACACCGGCGGCGGGACTCACGCAGGCATTCACTGGCGCTGTCCGCAGTCGCCCTCCTCCATGGCCGGTCATTGAAGAAAGGCAGGCACTTTTCACAGTCAGCTCCATATGTGTTATGTTTGCAATTGCACACGAGTTTGTCAAACTCGTTCTTTACACACTCGCTGGCATGGCCATTGCATTTACACCTGGAGAGAAAAGAGACAGAATGGAACCACTGTGAGGTCCCGGTAACGATGCGAAGACACATGTGCACCAAAACCCAAAATCAACCTGAGAATTCTTTGAATTTTACCATTCCAAAGTATAAACTGAGGAACTTAGCAAGGATATGCTGAAACACACACACATACACACACACCCCAAAAATTCCAGGATCAGACATTAGCTGGGCAGAAGAAAGCCCCTAACAGTTTCTAAGGACACCAGCAGGATATTTCCTGAAGTAAAAACTGTCAGGAAGCAGAAGACAATGGTTAGAATAGCAAAAAGTCTGACCGGGGCCGCCTGGGTTTGGAACCCTTCCCTGTCACTTACAGTGTGCCTGGACCTCACCTGTGAAACAGAGACAATGAGAAAGCTTCTCTGAGAGTCACTGGGAACTCCTCTATTTCTGCATAAAAAACTGCCCAGAATTCAAGTTAATACACACAGCAACAATTCACCCTAATGATTACGCTTCCACCTGAGAGGTGACACACGGACTTTGATGCCTCATTCCACACAGACATCCAATTTAGATTTTTCGCTTGATCTCTCTGGGGGGCAAGGATTGCTGAAGGATCCCCTAGATGCAAAAATAGTAATAAACCAAGGACCCAAGGAGACTTGGAGATGTGAACACGGCTGGAGCACAGACATTTCTCTCACTTGCTTCCTTACAGACAGTAACTCTATAGCTTCAACTACCACCTAAAAATGTCTGTGCTCACGGGAATCACCTTCATTGTGCAGGGATGAGTCCCGAGTTTAGAATCCTGTTCCCATCCTTCTCTAAGGCTGCTGTCCTTGGTGACTGTATGAACTTAATGTCTCTCACGACCTAAAACTGTACACATCTATACTAAAAGCATTATCTTCTCCAAGTTGGCCCATTTTCTTAATTTATTAGAGGTAGCGCTGTTATCCTGATCATTTGACCTTAAGATCATCTCTGACTAAAGAACTGGAAATTTTCCTTTCACAGTAAAATGCATCTGCGTGTCCCTTTGGATCTGTCAGCAGGCCAGTGTCATGTGTATGATGTTTAATATCCAGTTATACAGCGTCAAAGCAGGAACAGAAATCCTACTACCACACTGTACCTCCACAGTTCTCACACTCACCCTCAACATTTTCTTGAATCGATTCTGCACGTTAGGGTATAAAGTAATTGACTTCTTGGTGTCTTTGTAACCATGTACACTACCCTCCATTCTCAATGTACACTCAGTTTCGATATTATAGCCTTACAAAGACTGCCCCATTTCTCACTGGTTACATCTCAAACCAATCTCACTGAGTGTGTCAGGAAAACCATATACAAAAATGATTTTTCTGCTCTTGAGACCTGGTAATGGGCTAATAATACAAGAGAAGAAAGTCTATGATTCTTAGCTTGTCGTCTCTGGTGTCATAATGTGATCCTCCTGGTTTACAGTTCTGAGGAGAGATTTTTCTTCCCATCAAACAGAATCACACTCTCAACTTCTCAACTTCTGCTGCTACACATCCCTCCTACTGCACTCAGCCTGGATCTTCCCTCTCTACCCAAATCCATGGAATAGAAGTTTTTGGATTCTTAATCTTTTTCAAAAACAGACTGCTATATCTTGGGCGTGGGACCAAGTCACAACATGAACTTCATGGCCTGAAGGTAATTTTACACAACACTCAGGGGACCAGCATTTTGACTCTTCTCTTCTGACATCACATGAACACCAGAAAATATTTTATTTTGGGACCTTTCAAGTTTTGCATGCTGGTGAGTTTTTCTGTCAATGTGGCTATCATAAGCCTGGAACATTTGGGATGAGGGACCCTCAACTAAGAAAATGCTTCCATCAGAGTGACCTGTAGGTTAAGTCTGTGGACATTTTCTTGAGTAATGATTGATGAGGAAGGGCCCAGCCACTGTAGGCAGGTGCTTTCCATAGGCAATGGTCCTGGACTGCACAAGAAAGCAGGCTGAGCAAGCCACAGAGAACGACCTAGTACACAGCACACCTCAGTGGCCTACGGTTCAGTTCCTGCCTCCAGGCTCCTGCCCTGCTGGAACTTCAGCACTGTTCCCTCAGTGATAGACTGTGGTTTGGGAGTTGTAAGATAAATAAACCTTTTCCTCCTCCAACTTGCTTTCTGTGTTTATCACAACACCAGAAAGCAAACTAGAACATCTTGAGTTTGTGGATTAGGGATGTTCATTCTATATTTGAAGTTTTATATATTTATGCATTGTCCTTAGCTCACTCCTAAGATCCCTTAGACAACAGCTCTGCGGAACCTATTACTGAGTGTGGATTTAACAAGGTTTCAAAAAACCCAATTGCTTAGCTTGGATTTGAGAAGAATGAGAAGATCTGATGAGGAAAATCTTCTAGGTTGTGGCTTTCTTTCCAGGTCCACGTGGTCCCTAAACTCTAAAAACGCCGTAAACAGCTTCTACATCAAAGCTCCAATCACTTTCAAGTCAGATTTAATAGTTCACTCACCTGCCGCCCACAGCAAAGTCTGAGATTGCGTAATAATAGGACTTGAGAACTTTGGGGTCGTTGAACACTTCATCTCCAAAGGTGTTTAGGCGGTTGAGCGTCACTCTGATGTCAGTAGCAGTTACCCATTCCTACCAGAAAGCAAATGAACAAAAGCAGACACATAAAGAGAGGTGGAGGGTACGCAGAGAAACCCTGTCCCGAAAAACCGAGAGGGGGGGCTGAAGATGAGAAACACATTTGACAAAATCTTCACGTGCTAATTGCTAAATCACTGAGATACTGAACTGCCGTCTCTAATTCCCTGATATTTTCCTCCCTGACTCTTCTGAAGTTAACACTTCACTTCGCCACTTGGTTTCTACCCAAGGTGACTGAAAGGGCTGAGCAGAACACACATCCAAAAGCACCCCTTGCTCTCGCCCTAGCCTACACCTGAAACGCAGCCGGAAGTACCAGCTCAGATCCTATGAATGCCACACTCGTTCCAGCACACTTGTCCCCATACACTTCTTCTCCCTGCACACGTCGTGCCATCTCGTACTGGCTCCTGGGCCTGAACCCCACTGGCAGACAGATACTCAAGCATGAGATAATCTCTGAGTAGACTGACCCACACCAACAAAATGCAGTCTGTGTTTGTTGTGACCTTTCCCCACAGCGCCTCCCTTAGGTCTTCCCTGGCCAGTATATCTTAAAATTATGACCACTCGGTTGCTTTGTGCATGCCATCCATTTCGACACTGCCTACACAACCCGATTAAAGGTATCAGAAGGGCAGGGAATTTGCATCCATTTTGTTCGGTGCAGTGACTCTCCTGCTTGGCATTGGGTGAATGACTATGTCTGATCAAGTCGAAATGTGTACAAAACACAGTAGACAAGAATGAAGGCTGCGCCGTTACCCCTGGGCTCTATGATATCTACACCCTTATAATAAATGCCTTTTTGTTGAACTAACTTTATCAGATGCTTACATGTGCAGCCCTGCTATAAAAATGATCCCAATGACTCAGTGCCACGCCCTGTGTGGTCCCTTTCCATGGTGACTCTGGGCTCAGATGTGGGGCTGGTTTTGGCAGAGAGGATATCAGTCAATGACACAGCAGAGGCTCTGTAAGGACCGACTATCCATGCTCAGGGACTTGCCCTCACTGTGGAAAAGCCTGCTCTGTTCTCCTGAACATGGAAGATCACAGGGAAAGAGAAACACTCAGCCCTCAGTTGACTCACCTGGTGAGAGAGCCAGACCCAAAGGTAGCACTTCTACTCAAGCCCAGGAGACTGTCACCCACTGTGTGTCAGAATCACCCTCAAGATGTAACAGGCAGGAGGCGGGTGCAGGCCATCTATGTTTCCAGAGGGCTGAGACCCGCAGGCACACTCCTGATAAAGAACCACCACCTTGAGCTATACCAAGCACCTGGCAACAGGGAGCGCTCATAAAAACTAAATCTCCATGAAGCTTCAAGTATAATTAGAAAGGAGAAGATGATTTTGCTGTATCCAATCTTGGAATTCAACAACAACTCCCACTCAAGGCTACAATGGCAGGAATCTGTTGGTTGTCCTTAACATAAACAGCCAAACACATTTCTGCCTGTAACACCTTCCCAGGGTTCGTCTTCACCACAGCTCCCCTTTACAAAGGAGACCAAAAGCTCAGAGTGCCACTGCGACAACTACCTTCATCACGAGTATCTTTAAGAGAGAGTCTGGAGCCACACTGAACAGAATCTGAGTTTCAGTTCTGCCACTTAAAACTGTGAGTTGGGGCAATTTACATCCTTTGTGAGCTCTCATTCCTCATCTGTAAAAATGAAGATAGTAAAAAGTATCCAACTTACAGAGTTAGCAGAGTTAAAAGACTTAAAGCACCTCGACATCGAAGCACTGCTCAGTCCCCTACAGCTGAGAGCACGCTGCACTACAGCACAGCTAAGTGTATAACAGAAGCTGGGAGCGGCAGACCAGCACGTGCTGATGTTACTCAGCCAGAGGGACCTGAGAGCGCTCGCAGCCTCCATCTGGGAGGAGGCAGATAGAAGTCAAACCTGCTCATTCGTCTTGGCCCCAGGGCTAGGAGAGCCAGGCCTCTTATATCCAGACACACCTAATTAAAGCTACTCACAATGAAACGAACTGACCAAGTTAGTGCAGACGCCCAATGCATTCTTGCCACAGAGCCTCACTAGTTTCTATGGTATAAAGGGCAGCAAATGGCAGAATCCTTACAGGGGAGCTTCGGTGGGTATGCAGGCAGCAAAGGAGCCAGAAAATCAGTCAGAGCCGCAAGCACCATTCTTTCCTACTGGTCCCACTGCAACCTCGAGGAGAGGAGACACAATCAACTGGAGGAGGAAAGAGCTGGCAGGGGTCTGCTATAGCCTTTCCTAAGGCTTTCTTTCAGTCTTCAGCTCTTCCATCTGTCTCAACCAGCTATTCTATCTGCCTCTTATGTGATCTGCATCACAAGAAATCCCTCTCTGAAAGACCTTGGCCAATACTTGGAGTTACTTTCGTATTCACCATCTCCCGAGACTCCCCCAAAGAATACAAAGGGTGGGTGACTGGACACACAAAAAAATATATTCTCATCTTTTGGCTCTGCCTAAAACTATACAACCAAATCACAAAGTGTCCTTGAATATAATAAACTACAAGGCTGGCAAGATGGTTCAGTGGGTAAGGGTGTCTGCTGCCAACCCTCAGGACCTGAGTTCAAGCTCCAGGTCCAACATGGTAGAAGGTCTTGCATGTTGTCCTCTGACCTACATGTGGGTGGTACATTGTAAACATGTCCTCTCACATACACATACAAAATAAATATATGTAAAATAGTAGTAATTATAATAAATTCCAGAGAAAAAGACTGAGAATCAAGAAGTGGAAGGCCCAGAAACAGAGGAGGCTTCCACTACGAACTTTTCATGAACTAGACACAGCATTTGCAAAGTCACCTCTAGTCCCTTCAGTGTCCCCTCAGTGAGTGAATACAGACTGCCCCCACTTGAGTCCTAACATCACCATATAAATAGGGGTGGCTTCAGTGTCTGCATCAACACAGTAGACACGGGGATCCCCACTCTTCCATGATCACACAGCCAGGTTTAAAGAAACCTGAGCCATACACAGAGGCTCCATGTGAGGGTGTGCAAGGGATGTGCACATGGAATAGACGAAAGACATCTTTGATTCGCTCTGTCGTTACACGGGGAAAGGTTTCTAACTGATGCTTAAGCACGGTGCCAAGGCATTCTAACAGTTATCCCGTGTCTAGAACTCAGGTAATGAAGAAAGAGTTCTCACAGTGACTATCAACAGCCCAGATAAAATGCTCCTGTGTGGTATGGAAGGAAGAAGACGATCTTAAATACTTAAATATATCTTACATCAGCTGTTCCCCATTTCTAATTTTTAAAAATATACCTTTTGGTTTGTCAAATCCAGTAACATTTAAGAAAGGATGCAAGAAAAATGGGAAGACTATTTCAAGTATCTTATTTTACTTGGGCGGGGCAGTGAGCCGGCTCCTGTCATCAAGCCTAATGACCTCAGGTCAGTCTCTGGCCTCCTCTGACCTACACATATATGCTATTGTTCTCTCTTACACAAAATCAATTTTAAAATGTAAAAACAAAACAAAAACAAAAAGAACCAGAATCTTTTTGAGACAATATCTCACGTATTCCAGGTTGACCCTGAACCTGCTACAAAGCAGAAGATAAATTTCTGATCTTCCTGCCTCCACCTCTCCTGGACTATGTGGTATTGGCAACTGAACATTCGTTCTATCAACTGAGTCGTATTCCCAGGCCTACACCTAATGTCTCCTTGAAAAAGTCAGAAGCGAAATGTTCCTTTCTCAAGTACAGAGACTAAACGTAGAACTCCTCAGGTTTAATAAATTTCCAGCCAGGCATGGTGGCACATGCCTTTAATCCCAGCACTCGGGAGGCAGAAGCAGGAGGATCTCTGTGAGTTCAAGGCCAGCCTGGTCTACAGAGTGAGGTCCACGATTGCCTGGGGCAACACAGAGAAACCCTGTCTCTAAAAACAAAAAACAAACAAACAAAAAAAAACCCACCCCTAAATTAAAATATGTGTGTTTGTTTTTGCTTTGTAAAGGCTACACCCTGGAATATATTTTTAAGTGGAAAAGAACATAAGAAAAAATGTTATCTAGGCAGTGGGAAGAAAATGACTTTTTTTTTCAATTATAGGTAACACACAGGAGAATGGCATAAAATCTAGCTATCCATGTGACAGTTCACTTGGATAATTTTCATACTCGGTCAAGGTAGAACAGCGGGCTCCCACACTACCTTGTGAGTGCCTACCTGTAGCACAGGGCTGTTGTCAAAGTTGTAGGCACTTGGCCTTCCCTCCAGGGTTGAAAAGGCCACGTTGCCCCCAGTGAGGGGGGAAATGTCACTGAATTCATCAGTGCACAAGGCCTGCTGCTCGTCCCCTCCTGTCCTGATGAAGCCACGGTTGGCCTTTGCGTACGTGTTCTCACAGGAGCCACTGTAGTACTGGTAAGGAATCCAGGGTCCGTCTTCCCGAGTGCGCTTATAAATGGCAAAGCTCTCTGGGCGGCTGGTGTGGAACTTGAGACGCACATAAGTGATGTCAAAGGCCTTTCCTACGGAACAAACACATCAAGGTTCTTAAGTCATGTGGACGAAGATAAGAAATGCCCCCAATTCCTAACTAGGTTTGGGGTTTAATAAAGAGCAGGCCCACATCAGACCAGGAAGACCTCAGGATACCCAACACAATGGTTGGGCCCAGTGGGCTATTCTAAACCTGGACACTGCACATCTCACCACAAAACACGAAGTACAATTCCATTAACATAGGCCATGAAAACTTGTGGTATAAGTGCACTTTAAAATAAAACTAAATAAAAATCTCACCTATTCTTAATGCTGATGCTTTAGTGAAAGCTTGTTAAAAGATATGTTTTAAAAGAGCTGGAGACTTAGCCGGGCGTGGTGGCGCACGCCTTTAATCCCAGCACTCGGGAGGCAGAGGCAGGTAGATCTCTGTGAGTTCGAGGCCAGCATGGTCTACAAAGCAAGTCTAGGACAGCTAGGACTGTTACGCAGAAAAACCCTGTCTCGAAAAAAACAAAACAAAAAAAAAAGAGCTGGAGACTTTTGAAACAGGTCTGGGTACTTTCAATTCGTTCAAAACCTTAACTCTTTATTAACCGGAGTACTTCTCTTGGTGTGCAAAAGCTGGCCTCAGAACTATTATCTATCCTAGTGAGAAGGAGAGTGTTTGAGAAAAATCCTCATTCAGAAGCTCGACGGAGAGCCATGAAAAAGAGGAAGGTTATATCTGAAGATGTTCCCCAAGAGAACATGTGAGAAAAAAGCTGTGAGCAGCAAAGGGCAGAAGGAGGAGGAGGAGTCCATGAGCTGCCCACCCTCTAGAAGAAGAGTCATTAGGTCAGGCAGGTCCCTGCACAGCCGGAGCACAGCCAAAGGTTTGGTTGGCATGGCCTCAGACAATAAGAAACTATCCAGTCCCCACCTACGCTCTCATTAGGCCCAACCTTTAGATGCTTTGCTACATCTGTGCTGTACCAGAGACACATGGTGACCACAGTTGGGTTAACAAGTATTTGTTGAGCTCAGCTCCACATTTAACCCCTGTGAGATACACTAGGCTCAGGATGTGTACAAACTCCTTGCTCTCAAGGACCTTACATGTACTCCCACCAAGTGAATCACCTCTTGGAAGAAAACCCACCTTGACCTCCTCCTGTGGAGAGCAGGGACTCCTGCCCTCTCAGCTGCTGGGGAAGAGCTTTGTACTGTGAGTCCAGGCTGTGTCCTCCAACCCAGCTTTAATCTATACTAAAAGTGACTTTCTTAAATGACTTTCAGATCATAGAAGAGATTTAATAACTGCCCCCTAAAACACACACAAGCACGCACGCACATGTACACACATACACACACACAAATAACACGCAGCAAAAATTAAACATAAAGCTAAAATATATAAGAAGAATGCACAACTGGGTATTGTGGGACCTGCGCTCAGGCCTTGTTCCTTTACTTACTAGCTGTCTGATTTCTGCTGTGGTAGTTCCTCTTTTGTAATGATGAGGACAATCCTCTTGCATGTCCTTGACCAATTATAAAGTTCTATGAAGTGTAAAGCAATATTATAATAGAGTTTATGAAGAAAAGTCTTGAATCAAGGGTTTGGACCTATTCATACCAGGACCTAACAGCCCCAGGGCCTACTTAGTAAGTACAGTCACCAAAGAACACTCCACAAATGCAGACCTCCCTAAGGTACAGCACTTTTCCCGGCAGGCCACACACTACAGTTTATACGGCTTTGTTGAAAGCACCATTGTCTCTGCTATGTCAAAAAAAAAAAAAAGAAATGGCAAGCCATCACTTCAGAATAAGGATGAGATTGCTGTACAGTATCCATGCCATTCCAGAAACTTACTATCCGAGACATTCCAACAGTTACTTTTGCACAGGAGTAGATGGCTTGGGATGCTCACGGCCTTACACATTACCTGGCTTTTCTTCTCTCCCTAACTTGCTGACATTTCAGTGCTTCCTAGGAGCCTGACCTACAGCCATGCCGTCTGAAATAAGTCTGTATATAAGGCCACTCATTGTGTATATAGCAGTAGAACACCCAGAGAGCTACAAGGCTTTCAGTGAGCTCCGAGGCTTGCTGGCTTCCCAGTGGAGTTCTCAGCCTCACTTCAGAGCGGCCTTTCTCTCTCACCCCTGGCCACAGAGAGGAGGGAAAGAGCTCTGTAGTAACTTGCTCAGACAGCCATGTATACTGCCCTCAGAGTTATAGTGTAAGCACCGTGAACACGGGAGTGCAGTTCCTCTTGGTGGTCCTATCACAGGGGTGGAGCATCCCATTTAAGGAGCCCGGATGAAAGCTGCCTAACCCAAGTTTGTGGGGTGTTTCCTGACGGAAGTGACATCTACTTCCAAGGCCAAGAGACAAAAAGTAGCTTTGCTAAAGAGATCATATGCGCCGGGCAGTGGTGGCGCACGCCTTTAATCCCAGCACTTGGGAGGCAGAGGCAGGTGGATCTTTGCGAGTTCGAGGCCAGCCTGGTCTACAAAGTGAGTCCAGGACAGCCAGGGCTACACAGAGAAACCCTGTCTCGAAAAAACAAAAAAAAAAAAAAAGAGATCATATGCATGAAAGTGAGGTGATCGCCAGAGGAATGGGAGCTGCATACTAGCTAGAACTACAAAGGATAGCTGGAAATAAAGAAAAGGGCACGGGCCGGGTGTGGTGGCCCACGTCTTTAATCCCAGCACTTGGGAGGCAGAGGCAGGCGGATCTCTGTGAGTTTGAGGCCAGCCTGGTCTGCAAAGTGAGTCCAGGACAGCCCAGGGTTAGACAGAGAAACCGTGTCTCGAAGAATCCCCCCCTCCCAAAAAAAAAAAAGAGCATGAAAACAATTTCAGCCTAAGGTCAGCAGCCACCACAGAAGGACTTACTCTGAGAATGAATGCCATAATCAGACGTGACTTGATGGCCAGTGTGGAGTAAATGACAACTTCTTTTTCATTTTTTGTTTTGAGACAGGGTTTCTTTACACAGCCCTGGCTGTCCTGGAACTCACAACGTAGACCATGCTGGCCTCCAAATCAGAGATCTGCCTGCCTGTTCCTCCTGGAGTCCTGGGATTAAAGGCATGCACTACCATGCCCTGCCCGAAGAACATCTTCTTAAGATGTGGCAATATTCCAGGAGAAATGACATGCTAAACATGAAATAGGGGCAGTTAACTATAGAGAAATGAGTGGACCCAGAGTGGAGAGCAGGGAGCCGACATCAAGAGGCATAGCAGCAGACAGTGGACCGGGTGCTGCTTTACAGACCTCCTCTGCTTCTTCCCTACTCTACTTCCTCATCAAAGTAGCTGCGCCTCATCCCATGAAGTGGAAGGCTATGAATAACATTTAAATTTCTAGTCTGAAAGTCACCGAACGGAAGCAGTGTCGTTCGCTGAAACAGCAGAAGACAGCCAGGGCTATGAAAGTGGGCATGAGTTCATTTCAGACACGTAGATTTGAAGTACTTGCAAGGGAACAGGATGTGAGTGGGTCTGAAGGACCAGAAGATATCTATGTTAGACATAAAGACTTAGGGTCCCTTAGCGTGTAGATACTGAAGCTTTACGGAACTGGCGGAGACCAAGGAGCAAGTGTGTCGGTAAGAGCTAGTTTTCACGATCACCCTGGGGAACAAGGTTTAAAGCAGAGGTGGCTGGGATGAGATAACAAAGCACAAGGCAGAAGTGACCTGGGAGGGGAGGGACCAGGGAAACAGGTTCTGAGGAGGGCAGACCCATAGTGTTAAAATCTGCTCAGAGCTGGGCTGGGGAGTTACTAACAGTACCTTCTGCTCAAGCAGGAGGACCCAAATTCACAGCCCCAGGCCTCCAAAAAGATGGGTGTGACTGTGTGCAGGTGTAATCCAAGTAAATGTGGGAGCAGGAGGATCCCTGGGGGTTGATGGCCACTCAGTCCAGCCTATCAGTGAATGAAGTCTCAATGAAAAAGGTGGGGAGGCTGGAGAGATGGTACAGCCATTAAGAGCACTTCCAGGAGACCGGAGTTTGGTTCCTTGACCCTGAGCACTTCCAGAAGACCGGAGTTTGGTTCCTTGACCCCGAGTCAGGTGGTTTACAACTGCCAGCTCCAGGGTATCCGAGCTCTCTTCTGGCTTCCTTGGACATCCACACACACGTAGCATACATTCACACAGACACAATGGTTTTAAAAAATATATAGTGGAAAAATGATTTTGGCACATTTACATGTGTACACACTAACCTGCAAGGGTTGCCCCAACCACAAGCATGGATGTGTATGTACACATACACACACACACACACACACACACAAATCTGCTAAGAGTCAAGTGTCAAATAAGACAATGCCTAAAAAAAGTTCCCTGGCAGCAAACCATCAAGTTCCCTGTGCTTAAGGACTTCCAGGGGCAGGGACGATGGCCCTGGGGGGTGGACAGTAGAGACAGGCAGGGAGTGTGGTCACCCTGTTAAGCACAGTGTGAGGGAGGAGAGGATACTAGGGGCACAGGTATCACTGAAGCAAGGTTTTCCCTTTAGGTAGGAATGATGACTACATATTTAATGCCACAGTGCTGGGGTCCACAGAGGGGAAGATAAAGGATGGGAAACAAAAATTAGGATTCAGTGCTAGCTGGGGACAGGCTCTGCTGAGTTTGGGGGTTGGGGTGGAGGAGTGTCCTGCCTCCTCCTACCTCTGTCTACTTACAAATTCAAGCAACTCTCTGAGGGATAAAAATGAAAGAGTTCTGATAACACTTCCCTTTGTAGTTACAATCAAGGGTAACCTGCTCTCAAGGGTAGGAGGCAAAGCCAGTTGGGGAAGCTGAGTGGGAACTATCTAAAGAGCTGAGAAACTTTATTTTTTTAAATTTATTTAATATATTATTGTGCATGAGACAGTCGGTGTGGGAATGCCTGTAGAGGTCAAAGGGCACCTTTTGGGATTCAGTTCTCTCCTCCCACACTGGGTTCCAGGGCTAGAACTCAGGTAATCTGGTTTGCAAAGCAAGTACTCTTACACACTAAGTCGTCTTGCTGGCCCACTTATGATGCTTTAATGGGGGGCTGGAGAGATGGCTCAGCAGTTAAGAGCACTGATTGTTCTTCCAAAGGACCCCGGTTCAAATCCCAACACCCACATTGCAGTTCACAGCTGTCTGCAATTGCTGGGTGTGACGGTGCATGCCTTTAATCCCAGCACTAGGGAGGCAGAGGCAAGTGGATCTCTGTGAGTTCAAGGCTAGTCTGCTCTACAAAATGAGTCCAAGACAGCCAGGTATACACAGAGAAACCTTGTCTCGAAAAAAATCAAAAACAAAAACAAAACAAAAAAAGATGCTTTACTGGGCAGTTGCAGACCAGCTCCCCACCACCAAAAACATAGCCTTATTGGGCAAAGACTGGCCACTTAGAAGACAGTGGAAGTTCATGTTGTACAGATATTTCTTCAGAGGTGCTACTTCCTCCAGCAGCATAAAGCATCCTTTTTTACTGATATCCCTCAAGGACAAAGAGACAAGAAATTGGAAGTTGCTTTAAGGAATTTGGAACCTAGTTTGTACAACAAAGAAACAGATCCAGTGTGGTTGTGTGACCCTACAATCCCGAACTCAGGATGAGCATGAATGAAGATCCTGAGTTTGGGATCAGCCTGAGCTACACAGTAAGACCCTGGGACCCAAATATAAGAGTCCTGGGTGTAGCTCTGCAGTAGAGCACCCGTGTATTGTGCAAGACCCCAGGCCCAAGCCCCAGCATCACACACACAGAGACAAGATCAAGAAATGGAATGGAGGAACCAGGGTGTGTGATCATCCGTGTTACATGAAATTATGACCATGAATGATCAAGAACTGGAAAGCTAGAGCTTGTGTGCTACAGTTGAGAGCTTCCATATCTGTCTCCATCGCTCCTTCCGCCTGCCTGCCCTCCCTCTATCTCACCACACTTCCTGCCTCATATTGGCCCATCCTACAATTCCACCCTGGCAAAGAAAGAACTAACTAATTGGCAGGGAGATAGAAAATAAGTCCAGGTCCTCTGATTTCTGATGCAGTGCCTCTGCTGTAGTATCATTTCATCATGGGACCAAGCAAAACTAGAGGTGTCATATGACTGAGGCAATCCTAAGTGCAATTCTGGACCCATCACCTCCTACTCAGGCATAAGAAGCCGAACCATGGATACGCACACCCTGCAGAAAATGCTTAGCTTCTGAGTATTCTACTGCCCCTCTTCCTCCCTGCTACATTCCCTCCTTAAACAACAAAACCTCAAGTGCAGATGTTTAGAATGGACCGCTCAATGTTAATATTTTCTGCTCTGAATCCTACAGTCCATGCTGACTGGAGGATTGAGAGAAGAGGAGGGGGCTTCCTGAACAATGAGAATGCAGCCATGCTTCCAGCAGGGCCAAGCCAAGGAATTCTGCCCCAGCCTCCTACGTGGTAAAGTATTTCTAATCTCTCTGAGTAGGGAGAAGCTCTTCCTGTCTTCCAGTTGGATGCAAATGTAGACTGCTGGGGAATATAAATGTCTCTCTGTTATGTGCAGTTCAGAAGAATTCCATGAGGACCTTGTGAAACAACCGCCTTTACAGTTTAGTGATGAATGACAATGGCCATACAGAACTTTCCAGGATTCCAAGTGCCTCCCATGGTTTGAATCAGAACAAAGCAAGTTCCCCCTGAAGAACCAAATTAGGTGCCGCTGGTTCACAATTGTGCTTACAGGCACACTCTCTAGAAATGAGAAAATGAACTCTCCCTGAAATCAGACTTAGAAGCAGAACACTAAGGAAGTTGTAGAATAAAGTCAATCAGAGATGTGTATGTTTAGGCTACTAACTAGGACTCTCCAAACAGTTAACACAAACAGTAGACACAGAAAGCAACTGTTTGAAAACGTTCTCAGGGTTGTTAGCATAGAGTTCCCAGGACAACATGTCCAGCTGCATACCAGCTGTCATTGTTCCACCTCAGAGATGACTACACAAACACAGCCGCACCAATCCAGGCGGCCCAGAGCCAAGCCAGGGCTGGATTTGGGATCTTTAGGCCGACCCAGGGATCACTACAACAGTTAAGCACCCTTGGGATGCACTGAGGTTTGGGGACGAGTTCAGCAGAGTCATCCCAACTACTGAAGAGTCGGTCCTGAGTGAAGAGCTGGGTTCTTTCTTCTGCTCTACATCTCCGTTCAAATAGAATGCTGAAAGAGCGAAGAGGGGAAGAGGAAAAGAAGGGAGGAGGGAAGGGGTAACTCATTTCTTCCCCTTAAATTTCAGTGATCGCTCATGGTCTCACCCTTTGTCAATCAGCCAAATGCCATCAGAAAAAAAGGCACAGACCCATGGAAAGTACATTTAAGTTACTACAACCTACGAACAAGGATCTTTACAGTTTTCTAGCACATAGTAGTTGTCAACTAAACTTATAGAAATACAATAGAGCTTTTCATTTGAGAAAGTGTCTCCTCTTAAATGCACGGCCCAAATCTTCACCAGTCATGTTTTCCAAGTGCATGTAGTAAGTACTTCCTTCCACACTCGTGCCACCTTCTGGCACCCACACACTGAATGCTGAGCCAGAATATGGGGAGATAGATGATTTAGATTTCTTTTGTAAAAGCTAGAAAGATTCTATACATCAAAAGCTATTTATAAAAATAATGGTATGAGTCTGCATAGAGCTAAAGAGAAGAACACATTTTGAAATAGATGACATAATTTTGGAGATGAACACCTCACAATTTCTAAGAAAATTAGATTTTCCCAAAAAGCATTGAACCTGAAGTTTTGGCAAAGGACACAATTCTACTCTTTTCCCTGCCACCCCCCACAGATCACCTGGTACTATTAGACCACTAACCCAGAGCGGTAAACTTTGAAAAAACAAAATATTCCTGCCTGTGTTATTACCAAAGAACAGAATTCCCGAAATGCTACATATTCTTCAGCAATCTGAAAGAGCAAGGTAGTGTGGCTCAACCTGGCTATTGAACATGGCCATGTTTGTCAGTCACTGCATGGACAGAGAATTCTTAGCCAGAATGTCAAGCATGCTTGGAAGGTCATTTAAAATAGGTGCAAATTACCATTAGAGGCTAACATTTTCCATTACATCAAATAAACATCAGATAAATTTACCCTAATCTGGGTACCTCTGACACTTCATGTTGTATTTTCACCAAAAGAGATAAGATTACCGAGTGAAAAGTACAAGAGCTGGGAACACGGCTTATTAACCCGAGCCTTGTGCTTACAAGGCTTGACACAAGCCCTAATTCAGGCTAGTGGGTCACAACATGCCTGAAATCCTTGAGCTGAACTAAAGGAATGAGGCCAGTCTTTCCTCCCACTCATCTACACTCAGGAAAAAAAAAAATCTACTCACTCTGTTAAGCCAAGTTCTAGCTGTGGGAACCGACTGATATGAGGGAGGCTGCCAGACAGAGAAGGCGAATGATAAAATTTAGTAAGGAAAGAAAGTAAGCAAAAAGGCAGTGGAACATAATATGTTGCAAAATTAAACTGCTTAAACATGTAAAATTGTGGGAAAGAAGATATTAGAAATTGGGGAAAGGTCTTTATTGCTCTGTGTTATCTAATGTGCACAGAAGGGCGAATACTGGTAAAAGAATCAGGAGAAAATATCTGATTATAAAATTGGTTCCAGCATCTAAAGACAGCAGTGTAGTCCAGACCAAGACCAACTGTAATAACCCCCTCCCATTAACACACAGAGCCACAGAAGGCTACATAGCGCATCTTTATTTCTTCATCAACTATTTACTACGGGAATTACCCCCAAAGCTTACTGTGATGAACTACTAAGAATATTCTGTAAGAACACCTTTTACTGTTTGGTTTCTGAAGCTTCTAATGAGCATGCTCCCTTCCCATTCCCCATGATCATGTTCTACTTGTGTCTCTCAGTAGGCTAAATTCCTATAAAACCATATATGGCTAAGGACAAAACGGCTCTCCCGCTTTCATGGCTGTGTGTTAATTTCTTACCTCAGCTACCCATTAGGTCAAAGTTAACAGCCTCACTTGTCCTGAGAATTGTATAGATCCAAACTCTTCCATTCACTCAACAAATATTTACTGAATGTTATATATGTGCCAGTTGGTCAAAATTCTAAGCACGAGGTCACGGCAGAAAGTAAGATATCTATGGCGTCAAACACATGGAGTTTATGTGGCCTAGTAGGTAGCAGGGTTGGGCAAAGAAAGAATGGAATAAAAAAATAATAATGTGGATAGAGGGGATGGTTTGGTCAGTGGGGAAGTTTAAGGTCCCGAGTTTGATCTCTAGCACCACGTAAGAGGCCAAAAAAGCATGTGCTTACAAAATCCCAGCACTGTGAAGGCAGAGACAGGCAGATTCCTGGGACATGCTGGCCAGCCAGCCTAGCCCAATCAGCTGCCCCAGATCCCACTAAGGGAGCCCGTCTCAAAAAACAAAGGGTAAGCCGGGCGGTGGTGGCGCACGCCTTTAATCCCAGCACTTGGGAGGCAGAGGCAGGCGGATCTTTGTGAGTTCGAGGCCAGCCTGGTCTACAAAGTGAGTCCAGGACAGCCAAGGATACACAGAGAAACCCTGTCTCGAAAAACCAAAAAAAAAAAAAAAAAAAAAAAAAAAAAAACAAAGGGTATTATGGCTCCTTAGGAATGGTATCTGATAATGAATTCTGGCCTCTGCGTGTACACACATGCACAAAAATGAGCTCGCTCGCTCTTTCTCTCTCACACACACAATGTTATGTGTCAGATGATGGAAAGCATGGAGGGAGGAATGTATCCACCATTGCATTATCAGAGGTGACCTCTCCAGCAGGGACATGGTGACATCCGGTACAGATCCTAAGTCTGCAACACTTGGGTGAGGAACCTTCTCAGGACAAAGGCAAATACCCTGAGCCAGCCAGCAAGCTTTAGGGAGTGGTCAGGAGGTCAGTATGAGTAAGGTGGAAAGTATTAGGGAGTGGAGCCAAGGACACAGGAGGACTTCGAAAGCCATTGAGAAGACCTGGCTCTAACTACAAATGTGAAAACCCACTGGAGAATTTTGTACACAAAAGTACATGCTCTGCTACTTTTCAATTTTACTTATATTTTGTGTATGCGTGTGTGAGCGCAGGTATACGTATACCACAGGGTATGTGTAGAGGTCAGATGACAACTTTGTGGGGCTGGGCTTAAATTTAAGTTGACAGGCTTATATGAACGTGCCTCTGGGCACCGAGCCACCCAACCGGACCCCGACCGCTACTTCTGAAGACTCACTTGGGCTACTATACTGACAAAACACTAGCTAGCTGGATGGAAAATAAAAACGCTGGCCGGGGAGGGGCTGAGATAGCCTAGACAAGAGATGACAACAGCCTGGTCGAAGGTGGCAAAGTAAGCAGTGGACAGGCTGTAGACATATTCGGATGAGTGAATAGAGGGATTTTACAGACTGACTGGCTATGAGGCAAAAGCTATGGCCTAAGCAATTAGAAAGACAAGGTTGGCATTTACTGCAACAACTGCAGGAGGAGACTGGGTAAACAGGAAGGCTGGTGTGAGCATTCGCTTGAGATGGCTACGAGACACCCACATGGAAAAAATCAAACAGTATATAAAAGTCTGGGGCGAGGGATGGAACTCTGTGGTAGGACACTTTCATGGTATGAATGAGGCCCTGGGTTCAAACTCCACTACCACAGAAACAGACAGAACAAGTTGAGGGAGAGGTACAGGCAGGAGAGAGAAATCTGGAAGTCGAGTTAGACAAAAATGTCTGTAAATAGATATAGGCATGAAGACAGATGGACACTGGGACTTGGGACATAACAACAATCAGATATGGGGGAATAAGGACCCAGCAAACAAGACTCATGAGAAACAACTACTAAAGAGAAAAAGACCTTTTTTATTTTTTGAGATTATAATATAATGACATCATTTACCCCCCCTTTCATCCCTCCAAACCCTCCCTCACTCTCTTTCACATTTATGACCTCTCTCTTCATTAACTGTTATCACATCGTGTGTGTGTGTGTGTGTGTGTGTGTGTGTGTGTTCCTAATACATACAAATTCATAAACACACCCTGCTCAGTCTCTATAATGTTACTTATTTGTAAAAGGTTTCAGGGCTGAACATCTGGGTAACCAGTGGTATGTTTTTCTATAAGAGAAGCCACATGAGTCAAATAATTCTGAATGATAAACAAAGATGGCGATTGAGCATGGCCATTATACAACCTGAAAGTCTCTACTATCTTGACAATCAGTTTGGTAGGATGCTAGTTAAAAACAAGAAAGAATGTTGGGTTGGGTAGAGCGGGTGGAGTGGAGACTGGAGCCAGCTAATAAAGACAATTTCCAAGCAATTTTGTTAAAAAGTAGCTAGATAGGAGAGAGAGAGAGAGAGAGAACTAAGAACAAACTTCCTTTAAAAAATTAATATGTGTGTGTGTCCCAGAGAGCAAGCACCCTTACGCTCTGCTTCTCCTTGGTCCAGAAACTGCCTTTAATAAGGCTACATATCTGTGCTGATGGAATGACTCAATATGGCTAAGTTTCAGTGACCAGTAAGTTTCCTGGTGGCACAGATGGACTAGAGTGGAGCCCATGGGCATAGCATTACCAAAGAGTCACCTGAGAAAGAGGAGGAAGAGACATTCCAGGATCACTGTTAAGTGCCTTCAAAAAATATTTTAGTGTTGTGTATGTGCACCATGTGTATGCAGAAGCCCTCAGGCATCGGAAGATAGTTGTGAGCCAACATTGGGTGCTAGGAAAAAAAAAAAAACCCAGGTCCTCTGCAAGAGCAAGGTGTTCTTAATACTGAGCCAAACAGTTCAACCCTGTAAAGCACCAGGGTGTCCTCTCCCATTCCACCCCTGTGCCTAGGCTTTCCTGCTACAGTACTTTCCACAGCCTATCCCTGAGGAAGGCACCGAACTGGCAGTGAGTATCATCTAGAAAACTTTTAGAAAAGGCAAACAAATTCTTGGGTCTCGTTTCCAAAAAATTCATTTTACATCCAAAATCTATGCTTTTTTTTTTTTTAAACGCACCATGACTTTTAAGGTGCAATTATGTTTGAGCACTACTTGCCTGCTGTGATGGTTAGTTTTAATTGTCAACCAGACACAATCTAGAATCATCTTTGAAGGAAGTCCCCTCCCCACCCCCGTGAGGAACTGTCTATACTGCATTGGCTAAGAGTGCACCTTCAGGGATTTTCCAAAGTTAGTCAGCTGAAGCCAGAAGACCCATCCTGAGTGTGGGCAGCACTATCTCACGACCTGGGTCCTACAACTGGATGAAAAGAAGAGAGCGAGCTGAGCATGAGCAAGCATGAACTCACTGATCATTCTCTCTCTGCTTTTGGCCGCAGACATGACTAGCTGCTTCAAGTCCTGCCAACTGACTTCCCAGCAACGATGAACTATAGCCTGGAATTGTGAGCTACGATAAGCCCTCTCTCCCCTAAGTTGCTTGTGGGGCATTTATTTTATCGATGCAACAGAACCAAGACTAGCACATCTAATAAGCACTTTTGGTTCTCAGATATTTATTTAAATGAGTTAGATGGAAAAGGGTATCCGAATGCCGTTCTACACTGTAAAATGAATGAGGCAAACCTAAGCAGTTCTCTTAACTTTCACAGGTCACACACTTCAAGGCCAAAATGTACAGCAAGTACCCACTGCTCACAAATGTAGCCAGCAAATGTAACAGGCACTGGTTACTCAGTAGCTACAGGCTTGGGGGGCTGGACCAGACCAATCCACCTCCATCGCATCTCTTTCCCAAGTCAGTTTCCTCAAGGCTGCACTTCCCAGGCAATAAAAATATACATTTGATGTTTAGAAAATTAAATGCCTAAAATTTCATTATGGTATCCTTTATATGCAAACATGGGTCAAATCTGTCATCCCCTCAGGGTCCTTCTCTTCCCCACACACACAGCTAATATGTAACACACAATATAAAGCCATCATCAGCCAGGTGTGGTGGCGCATGCCTTTAATCCCAGCACTCAGGAGGCAGAGACAGGTGGATCTCTGTGAGTTCGAGGCCAGCCTGGTCTACAAAGCAAGTCTAGGACAGCCAGAGCTGTTACACAGAGAAACCCTGTCTCGAAAAACCAAAAAAAAAAAAGCCATCATCAATTGTCAACAGGAAGAACAGAAAGAAGCAAAGAGTTAACTTCTGTTTCAGTACAATCCAACAGTTAAGAAAACTGTTTTTTCCTTTGTCTCGAAGCCTAGAGTTGTTTAAGCCCAGCCTCTGCTGGGCAGTGTTGGCATTTTCAGGCAGGGTGTTTATTACTTTCTGCTGTTTTAAACCAGTGTGGAAATATAGACTTTTCAGAGAGGAAATTTCAGATGTTTACTTAAAAAAAAAAAAAAGAGGGAAAAAAACATGTATCTGAGAAGTTTAAGAACAAAGTACCTGATGCTCATGTAGATAACCGAGGAGGGAGGAGGGGAGGCAGGAGGGGAGGGTAAAAGAAAGGGAGCAGGGAGGGGAAGGAAGGTGGGTGAGAAAGAGAGAAGGAGATTGAAATGACAGCACTCTGGAAATCCAGATGCGATTCTCCAGTTTTCAGTTCTTTTGCAGCACTTACACCTTCTTCTCTTTGGAAGCATCACTGACCTCACCTCATGGCAGACTCAGCATTGGGATGTACCTTCTGAGTAGATTTGGAGTCTCAGTCAGAGCTGATATACTATATAGCCTGGAGATCGGCTGGCGCTTGTCTATTTCTGTAAAGAAAAGTTTCCCTGGAAGAAAGCCATGCCTCTTACATGTACGCCATCCCTGGCTGTTTACTGGTTATCAGAGCAGAGCTATGTGGGAAGCATTGCATGGTCAACAAAAAATATCTACTATGTGACTGGCAGACGAGCTAAGAAGCCCAAGAACACAAAAACAAAGATGGGCCCTAAGGGAGAACCTACCACTGTTATTCTGCTAAATGACCACGGCAATAAAGTGACCTCTAATGATCTACTGCTGGATCTATAGAGCAGTGCATGGCTTAATCCTCGTCGGAAAAGCTTCTTATTCTGCAGTAGATGGTATCTGACACAGAGCCCCACAGGAATGAGCAGAGTGGGGGATTTCACAGCACTCGAAGTCCTACCCCTTATAAAGCTCAGGGATCTATGCAAAAGAGGCAGAGAGACTGTTAGCCAGAGGTAGTGGGTGACTCCAGGGAAACATTTTCTAGACACCACAGGGCTGATACACACACAAACTCAGAGAGACAGTGACAGGAGAGACAAAAACTGAACAGCCCAACCAGACAAAATCCCAGCACTGAGAAGGGGAAATGGAAACAAAGTCCCCTACCTCCATCCCCAACCAGGATGCTATTTGCAATTGACAGGGGTTGGGAGAAGGAAAATCTGTTTTCTTCAATGGAGTAACATTAGGTATATTAACCGCATTCCAGGGGCAGGACTCATGTTCTGAAGTAGTTGGCCAACACAAAACAGATTGTGTGTGTGTGAATTCTTGCTTTTTGGCTTTGGTTTTAAGAGAAAGAACATGAAATTAAGAGGGTAGGGTATTTGGGACAAGTTGGGGAAAGGCAAAAAATATGATCAAAATATACTATGTAAAAACTTTAAAAATAAAAATAATTTTAGCCCATGAAATTAAAAAAAAAAAGGTTTCTATTAAAACTTCTACCACTCTTTTTTTTTTAAACAGGGCTCTGTTTTAAAAGTTCCTGCACTACATCTGAATTTTTCTTATATTACTACCAAAGATTAATGACAATTTAGATGCATTTGATACCTAGAAGTACATACTATTTCACAGTGGGAAACCTTTATTTCTTGCAAATGAGCATACACAAAAGCAGTAAACAGAACTTATCATTCCAAAAATTAAATCTGAATGATACCCAGCTCATGAAAATGAACCAGTCAAGCAGAAAGACAAGGAAAATAATACTGCTGGAAAAAGCACCATTTTTCCAACTCGGTCCCTCCCTGCCACAAGCAGACACAGTGAAAGGACAGAAATGATTAATTACGTCATCAGGCGGGAGATCGGGAAAAATGACATGCTGAAAACTGAAAATAAAATGGAAAATTTGCAAAGATCCCATTTGGATCTCCATGAGAACCTCCCGCCGTTGTCTTTTGGGTAGGAATTCAGTCTTTCACACAAGGCCTCCTTGTCCTTCTGCTCTTCTGAGCGGATGGACAACTTACATCATGAAAATACCCAGCCAGCTAGCATCCCCTCTACAAGCAACTGATTGTGAGCAGATGCCTTCAGAAGATAAGCATAGTGAGCACATCCTCCACTTTTCATGCACCCTCCCTGCAGAGGCATGACTACATACTCCTTTAGAAGCTCTTTCTGGTTTTCACATCCTCCCATCCCTCCCAGGCTGCGCTCAGACTTGCTATCCCATTTGTGGTTAAATTCTGCCTTCAAATTACACATCCAAGCTGTGTACAGTCCCTCTATACCAGAGGTAAGTGACTTTGTTCACCTAGACACAAGCATGTTTCAATTTCCCAGCGTTTTGGAGTAAAAGCAGTAATTCCTAGGAGAGCCTCAATGTACAACCCTTGAGAATCAAAGAATCGAGACTTCTAAGTAGGGAGCTGGAAAGATGGCTCAGCAGTTAAAAGCGCTGGCTGCTCTTCCAGAGGACAGGGGTTCAATTCCCAGCATCCGTATGGTAACTTACAACTGTTTGTAACTCCAGTTCCAGGGGATCCAACACCCTCACAGACAGTACATGCAGGCAAAACACCAATGCCCATAAAATAAAAATAAATGAATTGATTAATTAATTAATTTAAAAATTTTCTAAGTAGTTTATCAAAATGGCCAGTGTGTTTATTACTATAAATATTCATTTTAAATTGAGTTTTTCTAATCAAAGCAATTATCTTTTCCTTAATGACGATTACCATTTTACAAAGTATTTTAAAATTCTCTTCGATTTGAAAGTAGAAAAGACTTAAGGCAGTTAAATATTAACGCCTCTTTCCAGAAATAAGAAATATTTCCTAATAAATCCCCAAATTTATAAATTACGTATATACCAGATTCAGTAATGTCAAGGGGAGAGAGGCCACTTGACGGATAAACCACACAGCATATTTCAGGCAGCTGCCAGTACCTAAAAAAATGAGTCCTTTTATCTGCTTTTCCCTCTATGGTGAGAGCAAACATTCAGCACGATAACAAGAAATGCTTCAAATGCATCCTGACATATTTCAAACAGACAGCACCTTGGGTCTCCGCACGAGGTGATTCATACACACCCACAATGGGACCTGCTCTACCTTTCTATTTACATCCTGGAGAACTGCCAACGTCCTTTCCAGCACTCTTTGATCTGATGCCAGGGACCTGGTATCCAAAAACCACCTAGAAGAATTCTCTTAGGAGCCCGACAGCTGTATTGAGTTGTGGGGGAGATGCAAGTACCCCAGAGCCCACCATATCGATCTAAAGCAAACTCTCCAGGCAAGTTACTGCAAACATCCCAAAGTCTGACTAACTGTGCTTCATTTTCTGTCCCCAAACCAAATCCTACAATTCTCCAAGGTGCACTGAGTCCTACTGCAGTCTCACCTTCATTATTGCCCGAACACCACACCTCATCTCTAAGCCACTCTCTTCAAATCCTACCTGCCATGCATGCCAGGTTCAATTCACATAAAACCCATCTCCATGAGGCCCTTGATTTGAATCATCCCTTACTGTCCAAATCATATAAATCACTACTTGAGTGCTCACCCCTCTGTGGAAGTTTCCTGGCTCCAGGAAAGTTTATTACAAAGCAAGAACTTAAAGCTTTTTGGTACCTTTTATCATAACATATTTCTTAAAGATTTTTCTGGCCATGATGCATATGAGAAAAGGCTTCACAGTGGAACCTTAACACACATATCTAAACTCAAGCTTACCTTTAAAAAAATGCTATCTTATGGTAGAATCTACTTTATTCTATTTCCTTTTCATTTGTTAGAAAATGCTGGCCCTCAGATCACTAAACTGATTTTGTGGCATTAATGAACTGAAACCGTTGATTTGAAAATGCTATTTGGGAATCCCTAGGGCACCGTCCTTGGCACAAACCGGGTGTTCTTGATACGTTGACTCATCTACCACACTGGACAGGGTAGAACTCTATAGTGAAATATTGTCTGTTTCTATAGAAATAGAAAGCTTGACGACATCTTTCCAAAACCACTTTTGAAAGGATTTTAAAAGCAAGACAATGCTTAAAAAAAAAAAAAAACTGCTCTCTCCTCTAACTCAACAAGATGCCCAAAGGAAAGAAGGCCAAGGGGAAGAAGGTGGCCCCGGCCCCCACCGTCGTAAAGAAACAGGAGGCCAAAAAGGTGGTCAATCCCTTGTTTGAGAAAAGGCCTAAGAACTTCGGCATTGGGCAGGACATCCAGCCCAAAAGAGATCTCACGCGCTTCGTCAAGTGGCCCCGCTACATCAGACTGCAGCGGCAAAGGGCCATCCTCTATAAGCGGCTCAAAGTGCCTCCTGCCATTAACCAGTTCACCCAGGCCCTGGACCGGCAGACAGCTACACAGCTGCTTAAGCTGGCCCACAAGTACAGGCCGGAGACGAAGCAGGAAAAAAAGCAGAGGCTACTGGCCCGGGCTGAGAAGAAAGCTGCCGGCAAAGGGGACATCCCAACTAAGAGACCACCTGTCCTTCGAGCAGGAGTCAATACAGTCACCACCTTGGTGGAGAACAAGAAGGCTCAGCTGGTGGTGATTGCCCACGACGTGGACCCTATTGAGCTGGTGGTTTTCCTGCCTGCCCTGTGTCGGAAAATGGGGGTCCCCTACTGCATCATCAAGGGAAAGGCCAGGCTGGGGCGACTGGTCCACAGGAAGACTTGTACCACTGTTGCGTTCACACAGGTTAACTCGGAAGACAAGGGTGCTCTGGCTAAGCTGGTGGAAGCTATTAGGACCAATTATAACGACAGATATGATGAGATCCACCGCCACTGGGAAGGCAATGTCCTGGGTCCTAAATCTGTGGCTCGAATTGCCAAGCTGGAAAAGGCAAAGGCTAAAGAACTTGCCACTAAGCTGGGTTAAATGTACACTGCTAAGTTTTCTGTACATAAATATAATTACAAAATTAAAAAAAAAACTTAACTAAAACCTTTGTATATGACAGTCTTTAACAGTACCAAAGAAAATATTATTTTTCCCAAAGCTAAATTGCAAAATTTCCACTCATCCTATATTCTAACCCTGCATCAATCAATCTTTTACATTCTTGTTAGCGACTCCGGGTCCAGATCTCCTCAGCAATGAACATGTGACAAGCCTGCAGGGTAGCAGCTCAGAGATCTTCAGTGATCTGTGAGCCCTACTGCAGGTGGTCTCCTACTGAGCAATTTGCAAAAGATAACAGAAATTCTACTTTAAAGGTTAAAATCTGCCCAACAACTGAAGATAAGTTCTTCAAACAGAAGCATCCAACTCTTTGGATAAAGAAAATGCAATCCTCGGTTCCTATGCGCACAAAAGGTCAACGCTGGGTAGGCAATTCAGTGTGAAGATCCGTGTTAGATCTCCAGCGTCTGTATAAACAGGCACGGTGACAGTGTGCTTGTAATCCCAGAACTGGGCAGGCAGATTCCCGGGGCTTGCTGGCCGGCCAGCCAAGAGTAGTCAGCAAGATTCAAGTCCCAGCGGGAAACCCTGTGTCAAAAGACAAGGTGCAGAGGTGGCTCGGTGAGGAAAGTTCTTGCTAGCAAGTGTGAGGGAGGCCCTGGGCTCAGATTCCTGGAGTCCATACACAAATTAGTCTGCTGGGATTAAGCAGCGCCTGCGGCCCCAGCATGGGTTCGGACAATCGGATCCCAATGTGGGTCTAGACAGTGGCCAAACAGGCTAGCAGAAACAGCAAGCAAGCAACAGGTTTGGTGGGAGACTCTGTCTCAAAACATAAAGCAGTGAAGTGACTGAGGAAGACATCCCTGTATCACCTCTGTCCTACACATGTGCCTGCACACATATATATATACCATGTACGTGTATGTGCACATACGTAAATACCAGGCACTCAAATGAAAAGCAACAGGGTAGATAACTCCTGAGGAACAATATCCAAAGTTGACACTCTGGCCTGCACACACACACACACACACACACACACACACACACACACACACACACACACACACACACA
>CAJQZJ010033427.1:642437-655293 GCA_907164525.1 Lophiomys imhausi
ACACACACACACACACACACACACACACACACACACACACACACACAAAGGAAAAACAAAAAGTAAGTCCTTCAGAAACACAGAAGAATGTGTTTTCTGCTCTCATGTCTCTTGCTTGGAAAAGTAAATGTCTGGATCATTTTGAAAATTCACCATCTACAAGACAGTGGAGCTAAACTGAACTCCCACTACTACTTGGCTCATGCATTCTTCCACAAGTGTGGAACAAAGACCCTATTGACTTAAGCATGTAGGAGGGTCAGAACTGCAGCAATGCCATGCAGAACATCAGAGATTCCACCCTGGTAAGGCAGGGAGCCTTCTCTAGAGCAGCCTCCCTCCCTGCCTGCCTGCCTGCCTGCCTGCCTGCCGTCCATAGAACAGAATTCTACACTTACCGTACAAGGCACACTGATGTTATTTAACATGAAAGAGGCCCGCCAATATCCGTTAATAAATACAGGCATGCTATGTTTTCCTTGCCTACTTATACTTACTGCTGTTCTCAACATTTCTAAGAATGTGTTAAGAGTCAAACACTCTCAAGTTCTTAACTATTCAGTGAGAAGCTAAAGAGAAAAACAGGACTATACAGAATGGAAGGCACATGAGAGGGGGAACCGGGACTCAATGGAAGAACAAAAGAGCAAAAGACACTTAAACCAAATGAAGACATCAGGGGAAAATGAAACATTGTTCTGGGGCCAGGTGTGCAGACACACAACTTTGACCCCAGCACTCCAGAGGCAGAGTTCAAGCTAGCCTGATCTATGTAGCAAGTTCCAGGCCAGCCAAGGCTACATAATGAGACTGTCTCAAAACAACAACAAAAATCTCCTGTTCTGTTCTATGAATCAGCCATGCATCATGAGACTGCACTTTAGTAATAGAAAATTTAATGCAAATATCTAAGAGGTACCATGTCACAGTGTATTCTTGGAAATATAGGTAATAGGGTCTGGGCAGCTATACTAATTACAGAGTGACCAACGGTCATGGGTATCGAGACATATAAAGAACAATCCATGTCCTTTCAATAAAACCTAACACTGCAGAAAATTTTACTTTTCATGTGATTTAAAACATACAAGACTAATAAGATATTCTAAGCAGATATGATTATTTCATTTATATCCCTAAAATTTTATTTCGGTTAGCCAAAATCTTTATTTAAACCTCCTAAAGAAAAATAAATAGTAAAAAATAGCCTAATATTGGAGATTTTTAAAAAGATATATATGGTAAATTTCATGTCATACTTAAAAGAACGGGATGGTAGCCAAGTGAGATTCCCTAAGAGTCACCAATGCGTGCAAAGATTCAGTCTCAGAAGATAAAGCATGTGTGGCTGGCCAGCCATTTGCCTAGGTGTGTCACTCACTATTTCCACACAACAAGTTACCCAGGGAAAGGCCTGCGATGCCTGTTTCCCCTTTATTTCTACTCTGTGAAGAAAAGCCACGTTTCAAGACAGATCAGTCATGCAGAACTGAGACACTTAGACGCATGTACAGCAATGAGCAGCTTCTGGATAAGCTATGGTAACTGGAGAATAAATGTTGGGAGGTCCTTGCCCTTCAAATCCCCTTTACTAGGTGCCCCCCCACCCTGTGTACATACATGGGTACACACTCTTGTCACACACCAGTCATCTGCTTTACAGTGACCCTCCAAACTCAAATAAGCCAATCACAAACACAATCAATACACCAATTTCTTAAGAACAGGAGAGCATGACCACTCTCACTGCTGGTGAGAATGCAAAACCATACAATCGCTTTGGAAAAGACTTCAGTGGCTCCTTAGAAACAACAAGATGCTTGTATGATGTAGGCCAAAATGAGTCAAAAATTATGCCCACAAAAAGCCAGTATGGAGATGTCATAAGCAATTCACAACTGCCAAAACTTAGAGCCAACCAGCCTGTCCTTCAGTGGGCAAATGAATAAACTAGTGCCATTCCATACAATATAATACTATGCAGCGATTAAAAAAAAAGTCATCAGGCCATGAAACAAAATGATTATATCGAAGTAAAAGAAGCTGATCTGGAAAGTGAGTACATATTGCATGATTCCAACCATGACCTGGAAAATGCAAAACCCCACGGAGGCGCAGAGAGAGACAGAGCATGGAAGCCTTTTAGGGAAATTAAAACTACGGTGACTGACCATGGCAGATCAGTGCCACAGTCTATCCAGATCCAGAGTGTGTGCCCCACCTCACTGTAAGGCCTGCTGAGGCGCTGGTTCTTCTTCTGCAATTTGTAACAGGTACACCTCTCTGGTGGGGTATGGCTACTTCCGATTCAAGTTGGGCTGTGAAATAAAAATGCTTTAAAGCCTACTAATTATTTTTTAGAGAACATTACTAAGTTTCACTTAAAAGACTTATTTAAGAAACTGAGCTTTGTTATACAGCCTCTCTTAAAGACATTTTGCATTAAAAATATTAAAATCTTCATCAAAGAATTGTCTCTTTACAGCAAATGGAGACCATCACAGAAAACCACCACTGAACACAAGGCAGAGATCAAGTGATCGTAGGAAGCCAGGCCCAGCGAATGCGTTTACACTGAAACTCCCGAGTCTGTGGGGCAGGGAACATCATGGTAGCTGAAAAGTTGTAAAAGCCAGAATATCAGGAAGTCTGCTATGAAGCAAACTCCTAGAAAGGGCTGTGTAAACAAGACAGGAACGGTGATAACTTCAACTGGCATGACAGTATAGAAGAGGGAAACCATCTCATAGGCCCACCCCTAGACAGAGAACTCCTGACAACCATGGCTGCTGGGAGAGGGGGCGTCAGCCTCTCCCAGGAACCAGCCCCTTTATTGCTTGTCCTGTGCAGTGATCAGCCCTGAAGCCATATATACAACACCAACAAAAGTGGACTACGAAGTTGTATTTATATATTTGGACATACATACACATGCTCATGCATAATTTTTAACATGCATGTAACACCAAAAATTTTTTAGAGGCTGTCCATGAGGGATAGGGGCACAGGAGAAGTTGGAAGAAAGATACCTGGGAGGGGCTAGAGGGAGAAAAAGGGAGGGGAAACATGATGTAATTCTACTTTAATTAAAATTTAAAAAAATTAAGGGACTGGAGAGATGGCTCAGCAGTTGAGAGCACTGGCTGATCTTCTAGAGGGCCAGAGTTCAATTCCCAGCACCCACATGGCAGCTCACAACTGTCTGAAATTCCTGTTCCAAGGGATCCAACACCCTCACACCGACATACACAACATGCAGTCAAAATGCCAACGCATACAAAATAAAAATAATTTCTTTTAATTTTTAAAAAATTAAAATCTAAGAACATTATTGCTGCCAAATGTCCTAAGGCCAGTTTTTAAGCACAGGTAAAATCTGTGTTGAACTCGGCGAAGTGGCGCGTGGCTTTAACTCCACAACTCTGAAAGGCAGAGACAGTGGCTCTATGCCAAGTCAGCGGCCAGCCTGGTCTACTTAGCAAGCTCCAGGCCAGTCCGGACTATTCAGAGAAACTCAACAAAACAAAAAGCTGTTATTAAAACATAATAAAAACCAAACCCTTGCTATACAGTCTAACAACAGAAGTTCCTCTATTTAAAACTGTACAAAGAGGCTGGGTGTGGTGGCACACGCCTTTAATCCCAGCACTCTGGAGGTAGGTGGAGCTCTGTGAGTTCAAGGCCAGCCTGGTCTACAGAGTGAGTTCCAGGACAGCTAGGGCTGTTACAAAGAGAAACCCTGTCTCAGGAGGAAAAAAAAAAAAGGTACAAAGAGTACCACCAGCCCTGGGATAAGGAACTAGGACTGGGCAAAGGTTTGGCATGTACAAGCCCTACGTTCAATCTCCAACTTCAAAACCAAAAAGCCAAACCATTACCAACAAACTATAACGGTTCTGCTTTTATTAGTTATTTCGTCTAGGACAGTACAATACTTCTGATCTCAGAAGATTTGACTAAACCCACTAACTGATGAGTTTGGTGGGTCCTACCCCCCAAAGCCACAACCACAGGAGAAGAGAAGGAACGTACCAAGCTTAGTTTCCATAGGGAGAACCAGGGCCAAGCGGGGGAGGGAAAGACAGACATCAGTTTGTGTCTATAAACCCCAGGTAAACAACCTCATCCTAATCCATTCCACCCTACTCCATCTCGCCTCACCCCTTCAACGAGCTGCAGGCAAAACAAGCATCTGTACCTCCGTTTTACAAGTGTATACTTTCTAGTTCAGTTCCCTAGAAGCAGGTCAACAGTGACGATGGGTACAGTGAACAAGATGTACCGTGGTATGTTAAGGGTCAGTGGTGGGGACTCCATTACTCAGTGAGATATCCTGGTGAGAGGTCCTACCATGAAAACCTTAGTACAGAATTCACATTTCTCTATTTGTAGAATTCCGAGGAATCTGCTGTGAAGACCAGGAATGCTGGGTAGTTATTTTAAGTGAAATCACCTGATGCATGGCTTTTCAAATCTAGCGATTTACTTGTTATCAGTCAGTCCACCAGGGGCTGATTAGATTCTAGAGAACTCAATGTACAAACCAAAGTCAACCAAACCGAGGACATAAAACAGGGACAGGTGACCTTTTTTCCTTTCTCTATAGTTCTTTTCTTAATTGAAATTAATTTTTTTCTCACAAAATATATCCTGATTACAGTTTCCTCTCCCTCTACTTCTAGTTCCTCCCCTCCTCCCCTCCCATCCAGATACACCCCCTCTCTGTCTCTCATTAGAAAACAAACAGGCTTCTAAGGGATAATATAAAATAAAATTAAAAAGATAAAACAAAACTAACACATCAGAACTGGCTAAAACAAACAGAAGGAAAAGAGCCCAAGAAAAGGTGTAAGAATCAGAGACCCACCCATCTGCACACCCAGGAACCTCATGCAAACTTTAAACTGGAAGCCATAATACATTTGCAGGGGATGTGAGTTAGGTGATTGTTGATGAAGTTTAATTTTGCCAAAAAGATGGCAGCAGGTATCTATCTGTGCAGGGCAAGTCCTCACAGAAAACCAATTCAGGGACCAGAAACCTGCTTTATCTGCAGAGAACGGGCAAGGGAAGGTGGACATTCTCAAGTAATGACGCTTCCAGACAGTGGCAAACTGCCTTCCCCCAGCAATAGTCCTCTAAAAATAATCAGAATTCTAGTCTAAAATTAGAGCACCCTCTCTCCCAGAGTGGGCCAGAGATTAGCATCCTACTCCTTGCTGTTCTCTGTGCACTGTTCCTTACATGCTATGAAGGCCTGTGATTCGTTTCTTACATAGATGTACTATATCACCCCCTTCATCTCATGTTGCATTTAAACTGTGGCAAACAAACAAATAAGTTGCAATTACTTCATCCATTAAAGGTTTAAGTTTCTTACCCTGGCTCCAGATTTGGGAATCTGAGGACTCTGTCGCATTAATTTACCTTTTAGGCTTAAGTGTACTTTAAGAAACTATGTTCCAGAACTAGAGAAATGACCCAGTGGCTAAGAGTACTTGCTGCTCTTTCAAAGGACTGGGGTTCGATTCCTAGCACTGAAATGGCAGCTTACAGTCGTCCATAACTCCATTTCCAGGAGAACCCATACCCTCTTCTGGCCTCTGCAGGACGAGGAATGCACGTGGCAAACAGATACACACGCAGGAAAAGCACTCATAAAAAAAAAAATGAATGGGTCTTCAAACTTTAAAAAGAACCAGCAGGCTCCTATGATACATCTTTGTTTAATTAACACATCACCACCAATCCGAAAATCACTGGCTCCGTAGTCAAGACCAAGAAATACGATGAACCTCTTGTTATGGATAATCTTGTTGAACACCTCACAATTTGTAATCATATCTATAATTTGCAATTCCATTAAAAAGGATGCAAACTCACATAGGCAAATAAAAAGCAGGACATAACTTTTAAAGCTTAAAAAGATACAATAATAGAATTAAACGAACTTGAGAACTTGACTGCCCTGCCTGAGTCAACTCCAAAGAGACAGAGCTGCTGCAGGCTTAGCAGGCAACGCGGAAGGACCCTGGGCGCTTAGGAGGGGAGCACGGAGCACACAAAAGCGGCTTCTTGCAAAGTCAGCACTGCCACCTACTCAAGTCTCCTCGGGCCAAAGGGACTCCAAGATTACCCCGGAACCTTCTGTAAAAGGAAAATGTTGCATAATTACTCTGCCAAATACTTCAAAAGCATCTCAGTTCCCGGAGACTTCAGCAATGAGAGACATGCAGGGGTAATTAGGTTTGAGATTGTTTTCATTGTGACAGTCCTTTCTTCTCCTGGAGACAACAGCCAGTCACCCCGTTCTCCTAGTGGTCCTTAATTACAACAGGTACAGACATTCTTAATTACAACCGTGCTTTCTCTCAAAGCACTGTCTTGACTTTAAAGGTTGTCATGAAAAGACTAGTCACTTGGTAACAACTAAAGTCAACATTACCTTTCCTTAACTAGCTGGACATAGAGGAAAACTAGTTTTCTGTTTAAAATATTTAGGGTGAGGTATTAATGGTAAGACGGACATGCTGGGATACTGTCAGAGTTTGAACCTGTAATGTCTCCCACAGGCTCATGTTCCCTGGTGGGTGGTGATATTTTAGGGGTCTGTGGAGCCTTAAGGAGGTGGGGCCCAGCTTACAGAAGTACATCACTAGGTGAGCTTTTGAAGATCACACCCAGCTCTGGTTCCAGTCCCCTGTTTCTGCCCAGCCTCCCTCCTTGTCCCCACTACACTGCACACAAAGACCTTCTGAACTGTGAGCCAGAAAAAGCCCTTCATCGCTGAACTTGATTCTACCAGGAATTCCACTGTAATGGCACATAAGATAACAGGTGTGTGAGAGACAGGGCGATTAAGAATTTAACAAAGCTTCGATACTAACGAGTGAACCCTAAACAATGGAAAATGCAGTCCCATGATAGCCCGTGACAGATAGCAGGAGAGAACGGAAGGCTAGTAAGTGAGTGTTTCGATGGAGGATTTGATAAAACAAGGACTGGACATACTGTCCTAAGATCAGCAATGGTCCAAAAAGGGGGCTTGCCTGAGGGCTGGCACTGTCACCGATGAAACCCATGACTCGGGCTCGGCTTCTTTCTGTCCAACTGTATCCATACATAATGCAACCCTCTCTCCAGGTCCTGCACACTACAGTCCTCCTTGTCTTGACAGCTCCACTGAAGAGTGTGGGAGCTTGAGCTTTCCTATGTCTGTCATCTAAAAATGAGCCCAGCATGAATCCCAGGCTGCACAATAAACTTCAATGACGTGCTCTGTAGACAACAAAAGTGCTTGCTTCCCAACACAAATGTCATTTCCAGACTGAACACTTTTGCCTTTTCTAAACTATAAGCTCTTGGAATTTAGATGCCTAAGAAGTGTTGAACTCACTGCTTTCCGAACTACAATAACAGCAATGTCATATGAGCAACAGATCTCTGTGTACACTCTGGAACACTCAGCAACACATATGACTAATACTATGTGTTTCTGGTCTTAATAACTACACAATTAATTTTAATTAAATTTCTCATTAAAATAGAAAAACAAAGAGTCCTTTCCAACGTTCTAAGTAATGCCAGTACAACTTTGGCCCAAATCAGATAAGGATAGAAGTAATAGAAAAATAAAAACCCTGCAATAAATTAAACACAGCAGTAATTTATTTTTAGTTCTGGAATTGCATGGCAGTTTAGTCTAATCTGTGTAAGTTTTCTGTTGCTTTTAAGTCCACAATGAAATTTTCATAATTTTTCTTCTTTTTAAATAATGTAGCCCGGCGTGGTAGCACACCTTTAATCCCAGCACTTGGGAAGCAGAGGCAGGGGGATCTCTGTGAGTTCAAGGCCAGCCTGGTCTACAAAGTGAGTTCAGGGCAGCCAGGGTTATTACACAGAGAAACTCTGTCTTGAAAAACCAATATATAAACCAATATATAAACCTATATATAGTGTGTGTGTGTTATTTTAACCAGTGTGATAAAATATAAAACAATGAAATACTATCTTATATCCTATCTTATATCTATGGTTGGTTATGGGATAAATCAAATAGCACAGAATATATGCGCTAACAGCGTGTCTTCACTGTGCTACTATGAACATAGCACTCCATCTTCACCCCAGCTGGGCATCCTGCAGTGTCCATGACACTCCACAGGTTCAGTCCCAGTCTTGCACAACAATGCTGCCCTTTCTTTGGGAGTCCCCAGGCCACCTACACTTTTGACTGGCCATAAATTTGGGAGTTTTCACAATCCCCAAAGGTTCAAAAATTCGCTAGAACTCAGGATAACTCAAATTTATGAAAATGGTGTTGTTATAAAGGACACACACAGGTCACAACGGCCCATTGAAGAGATGCAGGCTAGGTGTAGCAGAATTGAAGTTACAGAACTCTGTACCATCTCTTTATGGAACCAGCTGCATCTTCCTCCCAGGATATCAGTGTCTCCTAGCAACCAGGAATTGTCATCTTGCCTCAATACCTGGTTATTATCAGGGTTTCATTAAGTACGCTTCACTGACAAAATCCACACCTCCTGCTACACTCCTCAAAGGTCAAGATAGCCCAAAGACTAACTCTCAATCACACTGCTGAGTCTTTCTGGTGCCCAGTCTCCACACCAAAGTGATGTAGGAGCCCACGATGAGTCCCCTCACTGATGTGATAAATGTACTCCTACCAGAAAATTCCATAGGATTTGAAACTCCGTGGCAGTAACCGAAGACAAAGGTGAGATATCTATTCCTCACTACATGTAGTATTGATTCCACACTCAGTACTACAGATTGTATAAGACACAGATTAAAATGATTTTGTAAAATGATTTACATTTAGTAATGTTTATAGGGGAAAAAAGTCCACAAAATAAATTACAGTTGAATATTTTAATCAGACCCAGTTCATGGAAAACCTACATAGCTGATGCAAACAAAATGGGTGTATATCCTCTGGGTCGTCATACAATGACTATGTTCTATATTAAACTCCATAACCAGTACTTTTGATCTGACATTAATTCAGTCATTTGGCTCTTCCAGTCTTGAATCGAGGTGTGTCCTCATTTAAATGAGACAAAGAGGAATAACAAAGGTCACTCTTAAGGTTCTAAAATATATTTGGCTCTTCCAGCCTTGAATCGAGGTGTGTCCTCATTTAAATGAGACAAAGAGGAATAACAAAGGCCAAAGTGAATTTGAGGAGGGAAACTTTTATTTTGATTCTATTACAGGAAACTCCTGAGCAACGACGAATGTCTTCTAACCTGCACCACTCAAAAGACATTCATTTACTCAACGATATTCTTCCACAGCACGCAGTTTCAGAAGTACCATGGAAACATTCCACATCTCCCAGCTCCAAGTGAGGCTTCACCCCGGAGCCGCCCGTCCCTGTAATGCGTCCGCAAAAGGAATGCAATGTTGGAAGCCACTGCAAGGAGGGACTCCTCACTGTTAACTCAGGGCTTCTAAGAAAGTTGACTCTCAAAGAACTCTTTGCAGACTCTTCAGGACTGATAGGATTAAATACCTCCATTCCTCACTTCAGTCTTTGGAACAAGCCACAACAAGATTTCATCTATGTTCAGACGCCCAGATGACGCACACTATCACAGACATTACCAATCACCAGCCGAGTTTCGAGAGTCCGGAGGCTGAAGAGATGGCTCACTGGGTAAAAAGCATTTGCTCTACAAACATGAGGACCCAAGTTCAGACCCCAGCACCCACCCACGTAAAAATCCAGGCATGGCTTCACTGATGCCTGTAAGTCAAGCACTGTGAGAGGGAAGAGACAGAAGGCTCTCTGGGGCTTGCGGGCCACCAGCCTATAGCTTCAGGTTCAGTGGGAGAGCCTGTCTCAAAGGAACAAAGGAGAGAGTAACAGAGTAGGATACCTGGCTTGAACACTTGTACATATGTGTGTACACACATACAAGCACAGAATTCAGAAATTTAAACTACTTATGCACTATGATTTGTTCTTATTTACAAGAATGACTATTTTCAAAACCCACTATTTTTCTTCATTTTAAAAAGCCTAAGTTGGGGGCTGGAGAGATGCCCCAGTGGCTAAGAATGCACACTACTCTTGCAGAGAACACAAGTTCAGTTCCCAGCAACCAAGTTGAGCATCTAGCAACCTCCTGTAACCCCAGCTCCAGGAGGAGCCAGCTCCTCTGGTCTCTGAGATGGCCTGCGCTGACACACACATCCCCACATACATACTACACGATTAAACAATAAACCTTTTTTTAAAGTATCAACTTGACATTGGAGTTAATGCCTATAATCCTGAATCTTAGAGGATGAAGGAGGAGAATTGCCATAAATGCAAGGCCAGCCTAGGCTCCAGTGAGACCCAGCCTCACAAGAAGAAGAAAAAGAGAACTTTCCACGATCACTAAGACTATGACCAATAAGCTTCTACTCTAGTTCATTTGATTCTCACTTGTGTTATTTATTTTCTACAGCACAATAATGAACGGAAGAATTCAGAACCATTGTTCCTAGGAAAAATACACAAGTAGGTGCCTGTAAACCTTTGGCTACAAGACTGTCAGCAACCGATCACTATTATGTGGGCTTTTTGGTTTTGGCTTTTTTTTTTTTTAGGTTTTTTGAGACAGGGTTTCTCTGTGTAGCTCTGGCTGTCCTGGACTCACTTTGTAGACCAGACTGGCCTTGAACTCACAGAGATCTGCCTGCCTCTGCTTCCCGAGGCATGCGCCACCATGCCCGGTGCATTATGTGTTTTATGTTTTCTGGTTAGGGATGCTATATTGAATATATGAATTCATCACTAACACTAAAACTCATGTCTGACAAAACTTACTTACCAAGTTCCCTTCCGAGGAGGGAACACATCCTTCCTGACCTTGGGAGTCTAGTTAACACTTTTCATAATATCCTGGGGATGGAGGCATCTTAGGCGCCAAACCCAACAGCACAAATGAGCAATAAACGCTCACAAGGGAAAGGTCATTCTCTTAGGAGTGTCACCCTTCGAAAGAAGCAGCCTAGAAGGCAACCCTCATCAGATTTGTGTGAGAGTAGGAATGTCACTGTTCAAAAAGCTCTGAGCTTAGGAACCTGGGGAGATGGTTCAGTGGGTGGGTGGGGGGGCTTGAGTTTGGCTCTCCTGAACCCATGCAAAGCTGGCACGGTAGCTCATGTCTGTCACCTCAGCACTCCTACAGGAAGATGGGAAGTAGAGAGAAGAATGCCAAAGAGCAAGTGGGCCAGCTCTCCTGGCATACACTGCTACAAATGAGAGAGATTCTGTCTCGAACAAGGTGGAAGGTGGGGACCAACCCGGGTTGCCCTCTGACCTCCATACATGTCATACACACATACACACACACACACACACACACACACACACACACACACACTTTTCAAATAGGACTGGGATGTTTTTCTGGATCAGTGTTTTGTGAACAACAACAAAAACCCACCCTGCTTCTTGACATATAAAACATGACATCCTAACTAAACAGTCTTTAAAAGTGCTGTTACTTTGTATAGTGCCACAGCAGGTGGCAGGCTGTGGTGAACAGGAAGTGAGAACAAATGCCTCCCCCACACTTATAGACCACCTCAGGCAATATACCAGTGTATCCCACAACCTTCATTACCTTCCAGTAAGCCCTCTACTGCAGGATTTCTTTTCTTTCAGCTTACCCCGCCCACTTCTCAGTTACTCTCCACCTGTCCTACAATTCTTTACATACTAATGGAAGAAATTTGCCCCAGATATCATTACAGCGGGCACTGAAAACTCCCACTGAAGATTTAGAGAAAGACCCCACAGAATTCAAGCAGCAAAAAAAAAAAAAATCATTCAACCTTTGTAGTTTATAAAATATGTTACATTATAAACAACGTTAAATTACTATTTCAAAGACTGGTTAGCCCTTTCCTCCTAACCACTTCTAGTGAGTAAGATCTTCCCAATTCTTTTTTTTTTTTTCAACTTTAAAAAATTTATTTACATTAGTGTTCTGCTTCCATATATGTCTGTGTGAGGGTATCAGATCCTCTGGAACTGGAATAACAGACAATCGTGAACTGCCATGTTGGAACTGGGATTTTTACTTGGGTCCTTTGGAAGAGCAGCCACTGCTCTTAACTGCTGAGCCATCTCTCCAGTCCCCTCCTAATGACTTCTCCACCTACCTATAGCAATTAGGAATAAAAACCTGCTCATTTCATCTCCTTATTCAGAATCTTTCAATTTTCCAAAGGACTCAGGGGAGAGTAGACACAGACTTCTTAACAGGTAGCATAAACAATGGCCGAGTCTAAGAACCTCTTGCCTAACTCTCTAATCCTATTGATTTCTTATGAACCTACTAAGCTCCTACCATGTGCAGGGCAGTCCAAATGGGTCGTTCTCTTCTGGGCTCAGTACCTTGGTCCATGCTGTTTACCTGTACAGTCCCCATACCTCGCTTCCACTTCTATGACCAGTGGTGATGGCACCTGGAAAAATTTTCTGAAAGCAAAGTCAAGATCTCCAGGAAGCTGACCAAGACTGGCAAAAGAGACCTTCCATGGGCCAAGGTGCTGCTAGGAGCTCTCAGCTTTCCCCTCAGACCCACAGCTGCTGCTACTGACAAGCAATCGTGACGTAGTGGAATAGTTGCGTGGGTTCTAAACTGGGTGACTATCTGCATTTCCTAACCTTCACAGCAAGACAGTTGGACTATAAATGCTCACCTTTAAAAGGAAGTACTCTTTAACACTGGACACCCATTTATCTCTCCTGGCTTTCTAGGTAACATACATACACATTCTCTCTCTCTCTCTCTCTCTCTCTCTCTCTCTCTCTCTCTCTCTCTCTCTC